>JAXGGA010004321.1:0-89834 GCA_038373865.1 Uloborus plumipes
GCTTATTGTGCACTCATCAGCATGGAATACGAAAGTAGCCGAGTTAGAGGCAAAAATAGGATTTTTGCCTCTAACTCTAATAGGATTAACCTCTAATAGGATTTTGCCTCTAATGTTATACAGCCTAAAACCTTCCTGATTAAATGGACTATTCAACACAAAAAGAATTTTTCGATTCAAACCAGTAGTTCCCGAGATTAGCGCGTTCAAACAAACTCTCCAGCTTCCATGAAACAAAGCGTTTCTCTTTGCACCCAATCCCAGCTTTTGTAATTAAAAAGACTCACTATCCACAAAAAAAAAAAAAAAAAAAAAGAAATCCCTGAAAGTTATATGCCTCAGATGTTCACACAGATTGCTCGACGGGCGATTTTAATTTTCAAAGGACATTCTGATGCCCTTTGAAAATTAAAATCGCCCCCTCTCCTCCCCCCGTCTTAAATCACCCAGCTGCAGACGATGTTATCATTTCGTTTTTCCTTCCGATTTCGAATGTGTGATTTAATTTTCCACCAAATAGACTCGGAGAGACAGCAGGAAGAGGCGAGAAAAAAAATGTCCTCTCTTCCTCTTGACAGCCCGCTTCTGTCACAACTGGCACATTATTATTAAATTTCATAACCGGGCAGTCAGTCGAACAGCAGCTGTCGCAGCCCCCGACGCGTTCGAATCTTCTTCGCAGACGAGTGGGTGCATTCTACGCCCCCCCCCCTCCCTCGCACGATGGGGCGGAAGCCATTTTGGTGACCACAGGAGAAGTGATTCCAGAGCTGGACTCCGAGCAGAGACTAGGAGCGCCCCGAACTAAAATGTATAGGGGGGGGGGTTATGAATTTTCTGAATGTAGTTCCAATTTGACCGAACAATAAAATACAAGCGTGCACGCATGTCGTGCATGCAGAACATTTAGTGAGAAAAAACATTAAAAAAAAATAATTCAAAACACTAAAACGAACAAAAATCTCAATGTTGCAATATCGATTTCAAATTGGCGAATCGTGAGCAAAATGTGCCGAATACGGAAATTATAGGGAGGTCACAGTGACCTCCCATCGGGGCGCTCCTGCCGAGCAGAGATGTTCAGGAGAATGTTCTAACGTCAATATTTACCTTACTTATATCTAAAGTCTAAATTGCATTTTTTACTCCAGTGGTTCCCAAAGTCCAGTCCTCCACGGACCCCCCTACCGAAAATTACTAATTCTCCGGATCCCCCCACCCCGCGCAAAAAAAAAATTGATTTGGTCTTTTATTTATTTTTTTTCCTTTTAATGTGGTTTAGCTCCCCCCCCCCCCCCCCTCCTTTTCTTATTCATTTATTGTTCCGTATATTTTGGAGAGCTCTTGTCCAGGGCCTGATTACTGAATAGGCCACAATTTAGGGGCCCCTAACTACCCCTGTTTAGTGGTAAACGGCTAAAATTGGTTTAGTCAATGGCTAAATTTGTTCCATCTAATGCCTGAAGTTTTAAAACCTCAGTACAGGGGGCCCCAAAAAAGTATTTGGCCTAGGGCCTCGTAATATTTTAATGGGGCCCTGCTCTTGTCTAGTTTTTATTACTTAAGATTATTATTTTGAGCTGTGGAAGTAAAAATATATTCGAAACTTAATTAGGTATGAAATCTGTGTTAAAATTGAGTGTTCTGGGGGGGGGGGGGGGGTCTGCGCCTTTCGTGTACGTAAATAAGAACATTTTTTTTAAATATCTTCTAAGGGCCGAATTCGAGGGAAACACCATTGCAATCGCTTCGGGGCGATCGCAAATTGCAATTGCTACTGGAAGTCGAATTACATTAGAATCGCATCTCGTAGCGATTGTAAGGTGTCCAAATTTGGGAATTTGCGATTGCATTGGTGAGTTGCGATCGTCCGTGTTTCACTTGAATTCCTGCCTAAATGTGCTTTCGTTTTGAATAAAAATATTGTTACTCGTCCTTCAATTTAATATATTTTTTTAAGCGTTCGCAGGACAGCACCGAGGAACCCCTGACATGAGCTCGAGGACCCCTGGGGGTCCGCGGACCACACTTTGGAAAATTGTGCTTTTGTTAACTTAAACCGAATGTGCTACTTGTTATAAAAGGAACACTGCAAAAAATGAACTGTTGTTTTTACAGTATAAAACTGGCAGCCAAGGTTCCAGTAATTTTATAGTTTCTTACTGTAAAGTCAGCAATTTTACAGTTTATTGCCGTAATATTTCGCTGTATTATACTGTAAAAACAACAGTATTATACTGTCAGCAGAGGTTCCAGTTTAAAACTCTTCAAAGTACGGTAATAAACTAAAATGAGCAATTTTGCAGTTTATTACTGTAAAATGAGCCATTTTAGTTTATTACTGTAAAATTAGCTGTATTATGCTGTAAAAACAACAATCATTTCTTACAGTGTAGCCATTGGAAAATGCGGCATTCTATGACTCGGTCGAGGCCTCCAAGAACCTCAGTAGTACACTGGCGGGGGCACATAGTGCACGATAACGATTGCATCATGATAGGTGAAGCATATTTTTGTTTTATAGCATAACTAGCAGTACCCGCACGGCGATGCCCGTGCAATAAATGTAAAGGAAGTTAACTTCATAAAGTTTAACTCACTCTTAAGACTTTTCTTCTTTTCGTGTATGTGTGTGGGTGTGACGAACTTATTTATTTTTAGCGAAATTTTTACGTTTCAATGAAACTTTTGGCACAACTGTAGTGCCAAGATTTTCGAAAACTCTGAACGAACACAGCAATATTGCCCTTGAAATTTAATATACCGTAAAATGGGGTGTATAGGAACAGCGGGGTCAATCGGAACAAAACTTCCCGCTCGTACAAATAAACTCTTCATAAATATACTATTGGGTATTTTTCGCCATTAATTTTTTTTATCGAAAGTTAAGATCGTAGGAAGTAGGAAAAAATAACTTTTGTCAATCTGGCAACGCTACTGGCTTCTAAGGAGGGCTGCACGTGGAATGCTAGAAAACATCACATTTTCATGAACTGCAAAACTTCATATGCAAGAACAAATCTTCTTATATTTAAAAACTAAGAGTGGTATGTTTCAATTATACATGTATCTGAACAACAGAATACCACATTAGAATTTACATTTTTTATAAATTGTGTCATAAAAATGAAGAATTCTGAAAAATGACATAGGAAAAAAAATTGCGGGGTGAATAGGAACACTTAGTTCTGTTGTTCCAAATCAAACTTATTTGAAGGAAACTGTTTAAAAAATCAAGATTCTAACCCCAATTCTTCTAATCAAGACAAGGACAAGGATTTATTACTGTTTATCTCTTCTCGTGAGCAACTAGATCTTAGAATGACAAAAAGTTGCAGATTTAAAAAGATTTTTTCTCCAGGAGACTTCTTTTTACTTAAAATACGAGGGGGAAAGTCACATAGACTTTATGTAGCAAAAGTCCAGCACACAGACAGTAATGAATAAGCAAAAAAATATTTCAGGACAATTCCCGAAACCCAGAGAGTTCAAGAAACTAAAGAAAAGGCAGAGTTCATCCCAGGAGATGTTATGAAAAAAACTTAAGACAAGTCGCGATTGCTAGTTTTAAGGACAAGTACATATTTGTGGACGACATGAGTGACTTCCATTCATGTTAAATCTTTGTATTTCAATTCAAAAGCATTTCTTAAAATTACTTTTCATTTTTCATAAGTTCAAAATTATTTTGAAATTTGACAAATTATAAACGTTTACTGGTATTGAAATTATACATTTATTTGACAGTAATTATCTGTTCTTATTCTCCCCCATCAATATTGCTCATATTCGTGAGATCTATTACAGGTTAAATTGAAGGAAATAAAAATTTTAACATGTGTTCCGATTGACCCCTATCAGCGGGGTGATTCGGAACACCCATAATTTCCTATATATTTTAATAATAATTGTTCAAAATGTTTTGTCTCTGTTTGGAATATCAAAAGTAAAGCAAGACCGAAGTTTTTACCCAAAAAAGCAAATTAAAAAAAAAATCTTTTAACTGCTTTTTTTACAATCAAAGCTGAAAAGTGTTCCGATTCACCCCATTTTACGGTAATTCACCGATTTAACCGTAATTTCAATGTAAAATTGATCGCCAAATCTAAATTTATTAACATAAGAAACCGATTGTATCAGGTTGCTCAGCCACAACCATTCTTCCATGACTTTAATGTGAACATTAAAAGGAAAGAAATATAATGTCTTTCGCACCATCTCTTTGAAGTGATTACAGTCTAACAGTGACCATCAAAAAAGCAAGATTTCAGTGGCTGGGAGGTTTGGTAAATTTCCCGATTGTTGCCAAACTTTGTGACGCCAAATAAGAAGAGTAACTGAATAGCGGTGTTACCAAAAATGTCAGAATGGAACTATTATTGTTAAAAAAATTGTGATGGTGGCAATAAATACTCATGCAATAAAATACGCTTTAAACTGCAAACAACTACTGTTCCTTCCCAGAGCGTTTTCTTTTTCTTTGATTTGGAGAAAGTAGTGTTTCACTGACTGGGAGGTTAGGTAAATTTCCCGATTGCTGTCAAAGTTTACGAAGCCAAATACGAAGAGTAATTGAATAGCCATCACTAAATTTTAAAAAATAATAGTTCCATTCTGATATTTTCGGTAACACCGAATTTTGAGGAAGTCAACTTAATAAATTTAAATTCACTTTAACCTCCTCTGAAGAAAAATTATTATATCCTTTAGTTCAAATGCGCTTCACAACCTTTTAAATTCCACTTAAAGTCATGTTAAAGTTAAATCAATTTGCCAAATAAATATAAATGACAGAAAGTTCACCAAGTAACAGGAGATATTAATTAATCAAATTGAATAAATTTTCAAGGCTTAAATCTATACGCAAATTTAAACCACAAAGTAACTTCAGGGACAAAAGAGCAGCTGATCAGGAAAATGGACCTAGTGTTTCAATATGAACAATTAAACCTCATGTTTTTGGATCTGAAGAATTGAGTTAGCTTTCAACTTCTATTCGGTCATAGTGGTGCGCAAATGAGTTTTCAATCTTCTCAGAGCAGAAAACGAGCGTTTATTAAGCTATTTATGCCCAGTGTCCTAAAAACGGGACGCTTGTTAGTTACTGCATACAAAAACCTATAATGGGTATATCATTTTACTAAAGCTGTTTTCCACAAGTTAAATAGTCCTTCTTGAGAAAACCAGTTAGAGCCACTATTAGGGCATCAGTGTATTTATTGACAACTATTTTCAGACAAATTAGTCAAGCAACGATCCATTATGGGTAGCCACAGAAAGTAAGTTTTTTTTTTTGCGAACTTATTTTTTATAAAATTAAAACTATTTTAAAATGATTTCCTTAAAATCGATCAGAGATACCTTCTGCAATGTTACTTTGCAAAAGTAAAGTCAAGTAAGGTCGTATTTTGCTCACCTATCTGCAAAATATCCCATAAACAGGACATTAAATAACTTAATAAAGATGGCAACGGCGAACTATTTTAAGCCTAAAATATATGTAAACCATTCCAAGTAAGTTTTAAGCAGATAAAATTTGAAAAAAATTGTTAAAAAAAACTTGGGCATAAATGGGTTAAGTTTGGAGTTAAGTTTATGAGACATTACGCTAAAACTGCTGTGAACACTAAGAATATGAAGGGTCAGGGGGAAAAACCACGGTAGTCCACTTTTTGTTGAATTTAAACTGATGCTACTACCTGTCAGAAAAATAAGTGTAATTTCGTTTAGTATATGCAATATTCGTGAAAAAACACTGTAGTCCATGCATTATCGTCATTTTAGAACAAGTATACTGGGGAAGTTTATGAGTTCGTAAAGTTTAAATTTCGTTTTTCTCAAAATGAATCAAATGTGACTACCGTGGTTTTTCCCCCTGACCCTTCATATTGAAACATATGGAGTAGGGATGCACCGATAAGCAAATTGGCCGATTACCGATTAATCGGTAGAGCCGATTAATGATTAGGATTATTATTTTTAATATTATAAATTTCACCCTCACCGTTTTTTCCCCTTTCTTTTGCAATTCCGATTTTAGAAATGGCAACTTATTTATTCCTGAGAGAAGATTTGTTTTTCTCCATTTTTCCATTTTTTTCAAAATACCAGGGACATCATTTCAAATTTTTCCAGGGCGGGGGCAAAAGGTCCAAACACAGTGCAATTTCATCGGAAAACACAAAAAACCCCGCCCACTTATATGTAAATATATTGATTTCTTGAAGCCGAGCCCCCTTAATTGACAGGCCTGCAAAATACATAATTTCAAAATTTTAGCAAATTTCAAAATTTTAGCAAATTTCAAAATTTTAGCAAATTTCTTTGAACCAATTATCATATTCTTGTGAATAAAATTGTACAAGAGCCTAGACATGAAAATTATTTTTAAAAAATTAGGGGGAATCTGTGGTGAACACTTTAATTTAGAAGTGATGTTCTTAATTCAAATAAATTTTTCAATTATAAGTTGCTATTTATATCAAGTCTTTTATTCTTTGAAACTTAGAGGTGATCTAGAAGCATTAAGAGCTAAGTAGAAAAGTATCGACACATTAAAAATGCTGCACCATTGTCAAACTGTTTGTATTTATTCAAAATAGGAATATTAAATTATTAAATCATTTGTATCAACTGAGAGGACTATTATTATTACTATTTTATCACGGGACGCGGGAGCGTCCCGCCCCGCCAAGAAAACTAAATACAAGCCGCCAAGAAATTTTCGTCGCCAAGAAAAATGTAAAAGAGCGACAAGGACTGTTTACGCGAGTAACCAAACCGGGGTTTTCACCCCTCTGTACCTCAGCCCCATAAAGATCCCTAGAGTTGATTTTTGGTATACTCAATCTCCAGCGGCCCCTGACGGCACATACTAAAGCAAAACATCCAGGACCCTCAGGGGGAGGGGTGATAAATGTTATAAAATCGCTATTTTTCGCACTTTTTAAAAATTGTTTGACAGGGCTACAGACTAAACGGTAACTCGGATTGAGCTCTGCTTTTGCACCCACATTTATTTTGTCCCAAAGCTCGGCATAGGGGGTTTTTCGACCCACCACCCCCTCCCCCCTCGTTTTTATTTTCCGTATCTTTTCTCCCCGGGGGTCTTTAGTGTTGATTTTTGGTATGAATATTCTCGATGAGACATTGAGGACGTTTTGCCAAAATTTAGCCCCCGGGGTCATCGCACCCCGGAGTTATTAATGCTTAAAATTGGTCCGATTTCTATCTACTAGCTCTGTTCAACATCTGAGCATTTATGTTTTCATTGTTGGGCCACGAGGAAAGAAAACTCAATGATTTATAATTTCATCTGTTGCCAGTTTCTATTTGTTAACAAATAAAATATTTGTAATTGATTTTATTGCATAAGGCTTTTAAAAGGGATCTTCAATTTAGTTCATTTTAATATGAGATCGGCAGTAAGGGTTGTGTTTTTTTTTTTTTTTAACTTTTAATTTCTTTACCTCAGAACCAGACTAACGTAAGTCCATTTTCGTCATTTTTCAGTAGAGGGGAAAAACGATGTATTCGACAATCGTTTTTCCCCTCTACCGAAAAATGACGAAAATGGACTTACGTTAGTCTGGTTCTGAGGTACAGATTTAATCGTAGTATTGTTAGCAACTAGCTTTGTTTTGCGTCGGTTCGGGTGGTACATTGTGATTGATTTCAAATTTATCCTAGACTGAAGAAGATCCTTGAACTTTTGCACCAAATGCATGCCGCCAAGAAAACCACATATGTCGGACAGCCAAGAAAAATGTTGAAGGGAAAAAAAACATGCAAAGTAAATTTTGAAGAGAAAAAAAAAACAGGCAAAGAAATAATATTAATGCAAAAACATGTGATATCTCCCCAAAAACAACAGTGTTGTAAAAAAATCCCCCGCCAAGAAAACCTTAAATACTCAGCCTTAAAAAGTTATGATATCGAGTTTTCCCGCCAAGTTTGTGCCAAACTACAACTAACCTGTATGTATAGTTCTTTTAAATTGTTTTCAGTCCTGCCAGGCGGGAAGTTTTTACTCATTAAGCAACCACCTCACAAGACAAAGCTTCCCGCCTGGCAAAACTGAAAACAATTTAAAAGAACTATACATACAGGTTAGTTGTAGTTTGGCACAAACTTGGCGGGAAAACTCGATATCATAACTTTTTAAGGCTGAGTATTTAAGGTTTTCTTGGCGGGGGATTTTTTTACAACACTGTTGTTTTTGGGGAGATTATTATTACATTGCTATTTTGTATTTCATTCTTTGAATTGTTTTTTTTTTTCTTTTTCTTTTTTTACTTACTACACTACACTTTCGTACTACATGTTATACTTGTGCTTGCTGAAAATTATTTATTTCTTGTTTACAAATTTAACCATCGTAGTTTCTTGTTCAAGCATCCTCAAGTATTTTTCTTTTTTAGCATCTGACTGATTATAAATGCAATCAGTCAGTTTTACGCCTTGTACGAAATATTTGTTTTGTTTTTACTCGGTACACTTTCATACTGCATGTTATTCCCGAAAATTACATTTATTTACTGTTTATACAACTGTTTATCATAGATTCTTGGTGAAGGTATACTTTGAAAAGTAATATTAAAAAAATATTTTTCGCCGATTAATCGGCAGGGTGGCCGATTAATCTGTATTGCCGATTAATCGGTGCATCCCTAATATGGAGTATAGTATCATATTGCATGCATTTGTTACATGTTCACTGCTAAAACTTCAAATATGTGCAGAAGCCGAAGCTTCGGTATTCGGCGCTTCGGTCAAACCCCGCTTCGCGCTCCATCTCTACTAGATATATGTATTTTTATTCATATGGACAGACACATAAAAACTGAAAAACAAAGATACATAACTTAATCGATAGTCTGGTGTATTTATTGACATCGGAACTTATAATCTATATATTGTAACGAGTCCGTAGCACCTTCAACTTTCTTCAAATGAGCATTCCAATCTTGAGGAAGTAACTATAAATTTATTTACAAGTATTTACACTATTTACAATATGAGCAGGAAACAATTGCTAAACATCCAGCAATTAGGTAGCAAAACAGTACACTGTACTCTCAACAGTAACTCAGCACCACGTATCAAACGTGAACAGTAATTAAGCAATTACAAAAGCAAAACAACCATTCGCCAACCGAATAAAAACGAGCACTCTCAGAAATCAACATCTGAAAAGAACTGACTGACTTGTGTTCAAGGCCAGCTATTTATACTCGAAACGTAGTTTCGATAATGTTCCAGAAAAACCCGGAGTATTCCAAATCATTCATAACTTGAAATAATCCATTGAGAAAGTTCTAGCAATAAAAAGAAAAAGGAAAAAAAAGAAAACACTCCGAGCGAAAAATGTCTTCACGCTTATTAAATGCAGGGCAAGTGTAAAAACTACAAAACGTTACAGGGCCGGTATACAAGTGATAAAAGTGATATCTTCAGATACTTTTGCAACATGACGTCAGATAAAACCAAAACTAATGAAAATGATGCAAGGCAGGAAAAACAACAACTATTTACAAGATTTGTAACATTGCCCCCTTCCTAAGGACTGCACGTCCCGGGCAGTACAATCCCCAGAAAGGAAGCAAGGGAAAATTTACAGGTGCACACATTACATGATGACCAATCATAAACATGATAAACAATAACAATGAGAACATGAAGGAAATAATAACATTGATGGAGTAATATTACAGACAATTAAAGGCAAAAGTTATATACAAAATTTACAAACAAATTACCATGGTAGCTTTAGATTTACTTTACGAACTATGGCCATAGTATGGGGCTAGCCGATCATAATGGACAACCCTAGGTTTTGAATGTGATGACTTCTGGATCCTCACTACGACGTCGTTCAGCCGGTGGAGAACTGTGTAAGGTCCATCCCAATGCGACTGCAATTTGGGTGACAGACCTTTACGTCGGATGGGATTCCATAGCCATACTTTGTCACCTTCTTGAAAGTCATGACCAGTGGACCTTGTGTCGTATCGGGTCTTCATCTTCTCCGTCGCGATGTTGATTCGCTCCCGTGCGAAGTGATGAACGTCCTCCAACCGGGCCTGGAGATCCTGGACGTATTCCTCAGGCGATGAAGGCGCATCTGGAGGGAGACCGAAGACGAGATCACAAGGTAGCCGAAGCTCTCGGCCGAAGAGCATCTGTGATGGGGAATATCCGGTGGTCTCGTGGACAGCACTGCGGTAGGCCAGCAGGAACAGAGGAAGTTTCTTGTCCCAATCCTGTTGATTTTTGGAGACCATAAGCGAGAGATTATTAAGGATTGTCCTGTTGAATCTCTCCACCATGCCGTCCGATTGTGGGTGTAGTGGTGTCGTTCGAGTTTTCTCAATTTTGAGGATTTTACATAGGCCCTTAAACACAGCAGAGATGAAGTTTCTCCCCTGATCGGAATGGATCTGCAAGGGTGTCCCATATCTCGAGATCAAATTCTGGACTAGAGTCTCTGCTACAGTGGTAGCTTCTTGATCCGGAATGGAATATGCTTCGGGCCACTTGGTAAAATAGTCAATGGAAACGAGAATGTATTTGTTCCCATCAGTAGTTTTCGGTAGAGGACCAAGAATGTCGATCCCGATTCGTTCGAAAGGAGCTCCTACGTTGTAAAGATGTAGCTTCCCGCGGCTTCTTCTCTTCGGTCCTTTACGGGCAGCACAGGCGTCACAAGAATGACACCACTTCTCCACGTCATCCTTCGCCTTGCTCCAGAAGAAGCGCTCTCGAACCTTGTGGAGGGTTTTCAGGATACCAAAGTGTCCTCCAGTCGGACTACTGTGCAATTCCTTTAGAACGTCTGGAATTCTTGATCTGGGAAGGAGTAACTGCCATTTGAATGCTTTACCATCGTCAGATTCCCATTTCCGATACAGGACGCCATTTCGCAACTGGAGAGATTTCCATAGAGCCCAGTATCTCTTCGTTGCAGGACTGTAGATAGAAACGTCTTGCCAACTAGGTCGCCGACTGTCCTTTTCCATTAACTCTATGATAGGCGTTAGGTCTGGGTCTTCAAGCTGATCTTTTCTAACTTGGTCGTCACTCCATGGATCAGGATCTGAAGATGATGAAGTAGCAGTAACTTGACAGGCAGTAGGGATTGTCATCCCGTACTGTTTCTCAATTCGGGAGCAATAATGGCAGTTCTCGGAACAAGGTCTTCTTGATAATGCGTCAGCATTACCGTGTGACGAACCTTTTCGGTGCTTAATCTCGATGTCATATTCCTGAAGCCGCTGTATCCACCTGGCTACCTGGCCCTCTGGATTCTTGAAATTCAAAAGCCAAGTTAAAGAGGCATGATCGGTCCGGAGCAGGAATTTACGGCCGTAGAGGTAATGATGGAAATGTTCTACAGCTTTAACTATGGCGAGCAATTCCTTTCTCGTGACACAATAATTTCGCTCCGACTTTGATAAGCATTTGCTCCAGTATGCGATGACATGTTCGTTACCGTCAATTTCTTGAGATAAAACAGCTCCAACGCTCTCGTGGCTCGCATCAGTGTCAAGTATGAAGGATTTTCCAGGCTGAGGATAAGAGAGAATAGGCGTTGATGTTAAAGCCTCCTTCAGTTGTAGAAATGCATCCTCGCATTCTTTGGACCATTCAAATTTTTGTTTGCTCTCCGTCAGCTTATGCAAAGGTCGTGCAATGTTGGAAAAACCCTTCACAAACTTCCTGTAGTACGTGCAGAGCCCCAGGAAACTTCGCAGCTGATGGACATTTTCGGGGCGGCTCCAATTCTTGACTGCGGATACCTTATCCGGATCTGTTCGCACACCATCAGAAGAGATAATGTGACCAAGGTAGTTCACCTCCCGACGGAACAAATTACATTTGTTGGGGCTTAACTTCAGGTTGGCTTCCTTAAGCTTTTGCAGCACCTTCCTAAGATTAGCCAAATGTTCCTCAAAACTGCGTCCTATGATGATGATGTCGTCCAAGTAGACAAGACAGGATTCATAAGAGAGTCCTCGCAGCACTGATTCCATAAGACGCTCGAACGTGGCAGGTGCATTGCAGAGGCCGAAGGGCATCACTTTAAACTGCCACAAGCCTTGTCCGGTTGTAAACGCCGTCTTCTCTCGGTCGTCGGGGTGTATCTCCACCTGCCAGTAGCCGCTCTTCAAATCCAGGGTCGAAAACCACTTGTGTCCGGAAAGGGTGTCCAGAGTGTCATCGATCCGTGGAAGAGGGTAACTGTCCTTCTTGGTGATGTCATTCAGGCGTCGGTAGTCAACACAAAATCTGATGGAGCCGTCTTTCTTTCGGACCAAGACGATAGGGGATGCCCAAGGACTGGATGAAGGTTCAATGACGTCATTCTCCTGCATCTCTTTCAAGAGGATCTCAACCTCTTCCTTCTTGGCGAACGGTAGTCGTCTTGGATGCTGCTTGATAGGGGGATGATCTCCAGTGTCGATCCTATGCTGCGTTAAATTCGTGCGACCAACATCCTCGGATGTAGATGAAAACACCTGCTTGAAGTTGTCCACCAATTTTTCCGCAGCGTATCTTTGATCCTTCGATAATGCTGCACTCCCAATTAATTTCGAAGTCAAGGATTCGGAAGACACAGTCTCGGAGGAATCAATTCTTCTGATGATGCAGTTTACGGGAGTACAAGTTGCCAACACTTCTCCTTTCTTGATATTCCTCGGTCTTTCACTTACATTGGCGACTCTCACAGGAACTGCATTCCTTGAAAGGTCCACAAGCGTAGATGCCACTAGTACTCCTTTTGGGCTATTACTCTGGTTAGGATATTCAATTAGGCCGAATTTAAAGCTGTTGTTTTCCTTGATGGAGCCAGGTATTAGTATTTCTGATCTAGGGGGAATCAATAAATCTGTTTGGGCTATTATTTGATGAGCGGATTTTAAGTTATTTTCAGCATTGAAAATTGCTATGTCTTCTCTCATCGAGTGCAGCTCATTATTTCTAAAGTCAATAGAAAAATCAAATTTTCTCAAAAAGTCCAGTCCGAGAATGAAGGGATCTGTAATGTCAGCGACGAATGCCGTGTGATGGTAAGTGGCGCTTCCGAACATTATTTCTAAGTTCACTTTCCCTTCAATCTCAATTTTGTCACCTGTCACAGTTTGAAGAGTAACGCAGGGCGGCGTCCATAAGATCTTGAGTCCAAATTGACGAGCCACATCAGTCTTAATAATGGTAACGTTGGCTCCTGTGTCCACAATCATTTCGCAGGGAAACCCATTCACATATGCGTAAATGAAGAGTCCGTTGCAGCCGCCACTTCTTGAGGAAATCTGGAAGACTTTGGGATGGGGCTCATTCCAATTTGGCGACCTCTGCCCCGCGAGATTGCCATAGCTTAGTTTTCCTGAGCTGGAGAGGAAGAGGTACCCTTCCCTCTTGTTTCTTGGCGGGCTTCGCAGTTCCTTCGTACGTGGCCCTCACCGCCACATTTCCAGCACTTCAGTGGTTGTTTACTTTGGTCCTTGTGAGCCGTAATCTTCTTCAGGGTCCCCGAGAGCTCTTGGATTTGTCGCTTAATTTCCAAGAGACAAGTTGAGTTCGAATCCGGAGCACGCACTTCCACGCCCCTGATTGAATGGCGATCCTTGCGGGACGTTTGCTGTGCAGCCTCGAACTTCATTGCGTAGACCAGACCGGATTTAAGATCTTTAATGTCCGCCATCCGGAGAGCCGTCTGAATTTCTGGATTTCGCACTCCATCTATGAAGTAGTTCAGGGCCAGGCTATCGCGAACACCCGAAGGACAGTCCGAGAAGGCGAGATGGGAAAGCCTCTCAACGTCTGCTGCAAAAACTTGTAGAGTCTCTCCAGCCCTCTGGAGTCTGGATTTCAGCTGGAGTTGGCTGAATTCTTTTTGGCATGCTTCGCCAAAGCGAAGCTCCAAGGCCGATGATAAGGCATCGAAGTCGCGGTGCTTGTCCTCTGGGAAGGTCTGTAGTATGTCGGCTGCATCCCCTCTCAGCGAGGCTGCAAGGTGACAGGCTTTCGTGGAAGAGTCCCAGGAGTTTGCTTCTGCAACGATGAGGAACTGCTTCTTGTAAATATTCCACGAGGTCTTCCCGTCAAACGTGGCCAGTTTGATGGATGGACGAGAAGTTCCAGCTGCAGCTACACAGTCACTTGAGTTGTTGCAGGATGCTGATAACTTTGATTCCAGTTCTTTAATTTTCTTTTCCACATGGTTTTCTACTGTGGTGATTCGATTCTCAACGCTATCTGAGTTGTTGCAGGATCCTGATAACTTTGATTCAAGTTCCTTAATTTTCTTTTCCACATGGTTTTCTACTGTGGTGATTCGATCTTCTAGAGCCTCCACTTTATTTTCCATGTTGGTAAATTTAGTTTCCACCAAACTTTTCATTGACGTTAAATCGCTTTTAATTTCTTCAGCTAGATCATTTTTCAATTGTTCTTGATTAGTTGCCAGATCAATTTTTAATTGTTCTTGATTCGCAGCCATGTCATTTTTTAATTGTTCTTGATTCGCAGCCATGTCATTTTTTAATTGTTCTTGATTAGTAGCCAGTTCATTTTTTAATTGTTCTTGATTAGCAGTCATGTCACTTTTAACAGCGTTGATCGCATCAAGGAGTTTTTGCAGTTGTTCCTCCATTGCTCGAGTAATCACCATAAAATTCCGAAGTCAAAAAGTCCTTAGGAAGAAAAGTCCGAATTCACAGATAATTCCAAGAAAGTCCTTGAAGATGCCCCACGTTGGGCGCCAAAATTGTAACGAGTCCGTAGCACCTTCAACTTTCTTCAAATGAGCATTCCAATTTTGAGGAAGTAACTATAAATTTATTTACAAGTATTTACACTATTTACAATATGAGCAGGAAACAATTGCTAAACATCCAGCAATTAGGTAGCAAAACAGTACACTGTACTCTCAACAGTAACTCAGCACCACGTATCAAACGTGAACAGTAATTAAGCAATTACAAAAGCAAAACAACCATTCGCCAACCGAATAAAAACGAGCACTCTCAGAAATCAACATCTGAAAAGAACTGACTGACTTGTGTTCAAGGCCAGCTATTTATACTCGAAACGTAGTTTCGATAATGTTCCAGAAAAACCCGGAGTATTCCAAATCATTCATAACTTGAAATAATCCATTGAGAAAGTTCTAGCAATAAAAAGAAAAAGGAAAAAAAAGAAAACACTCCGAGCGAAAAATGTCTTCACGCTTATTAAATGCAGGGCAAGTGTAAAAACTACAAAACGTTACAGGGCCGGTATACAAGTGATAAAAGTGATATCTTCAGATACTTTTGCAACATGACGTCAGATAAAACCAAAACTAATGAAAATGATGCAAGGCAGGAAAAACAACAACTATTTACAAGATTTGTAACAATATATAAAAGAAAGTCGTGTTAGTTACACTACTTATAAGTCAAGAACGGCTGTACCGATGTGGCTAAAAATTGTTGGGTAGGTAGCTTAGAGCCAGGAGACGGACATAGGCTATAATTAATGTGTGTCAGTTACATAAATAGAAAAACTGTCTTATTGACTAAGACTTTTTACTAAGCCTTTTTTGACACCTCCATGGTTGAGCGACATAAAGCACACGTTCTGCAGCTTCCGGTGTGCGGCAAGTAGGTTGTAAGTTAGCGGTGCGTTGAGTGTTATTTGACTTTTTTGTGAAGTAAATTATAAACATACGCGTTACTTTCCTTGAAATTTATATGTGATAAGCTGTCAGAAACGATTGCTGATTCCTAGGATCCCGATGATCCCAACCGATATGCTGTTTGAATTTAAAAGACTTCAATTTCCGATCCGTCTTGCATTTGTCATGACCTTTAACAAATCACAAGGCCAATCCTTAAAAGTTTGTGGTTTGAATCTAGAACATCACTGTTTTTCCCATGGTCAATTACATGTGGCATGTTTACGGGTCGGAAGACCATCTGCGTTGTTTCTTTTTGCGCCTGATAATAAAACAAAAAATGTTGTGCATCAGAAGATACTTTAGTGAAGAGCAACCTATGTACTAAAATACAGAAACAATAATGAATGATTAATGTAGGTACTTATTTTTTTTTTTTTTTGTATTTTCTAATAATAAAAAACTTAATAAATTAAAAAATTTTCTTATTTATTGCCTTTAAGGCGGAACACAGTTCGCCGGGTCAGCTAGTCTTTTATTAAAAGTGGATGTGCAAGGAATGGGAAATGTCTTCATGTTTGATTTGATAAAAAATAAATTAAAGTTCAGCTTCAATTTACTTTTTGTTAATTCTCAGCAAAATTTATAACCCTGATGGACTATTTAATAATATTCAACAACATAGAGAAATAGGGTTAAATTTTGTCAACATATCCATAAATTAAAAAAAAACTGAAATTTTATGCCTACAACTTTTAAAATAAAATATGACTTTGAAAAAATCCTGGCCTGGTAAATGTTAAAAATTGGAATTCTTACATCTTCAACAATAAAAATGTGTAAGAAAGTCACATTTCACTAGCTTCAATTTTTTGCAACTAAAGAGTTGTTTCTGTAAGAAAAGCAGTCGAAAACTTTGTACAATTAATGAAGTTAAAAATGCAAGACAACGTGTCCAAAAGTACAAATAAAATGTTTAAAAAGAGTTAGAAAACTCTAGCAAATAGCTATTTCGGGGCTATTATAAATGAAGCACATCATCAGTGCTAAAAGATGATGGTTCACTGGCACCAGTCAAGTGAAAACCAAAAAAATGTTGGTAAAGAGTTGTTCATATAATTATTAAGTAAATATAATTTAGTTATATTTATTTATGAGAATTCTCAAGTTAAATATAATATACTGATAATTATTGAACAATTTTTGATTCTAAGGGTACAATACACCCAATCAGTTTATTTAAATATAATTTTCTTCTATGTTATTGTATAATAGTGTATAGCCTAAAGGACAATATTTTATAGAATTATAGTTGTAAAATGAAAATTTACACCGGAAATTTTTTTGTCCGAAGCGACCGAAGCACACCTCATGCCTTGGCCAGACCGAAGCTTCAGTCAACTTATAGCTCAGGTACTTATAGCTCAGGCACCTTACATCCGCTTTCTTTATAGTTCTTACAACCATTGAATTGAGCCCATTTGGGCTTAGTATCACCTCAACTCCACTCTAGTAAGGTATATAGTGCCCTATGTAATATGCATATAAATCGCCCCATTAAAGTTGTGTTGACACTGTGTATGATAAGCCTTATTTAACCCATATTACATTAAGTTTCTTCACCTTAAATGCACAAGAGTTGAGTTATCACTACGCTTTATTAGTGCCCCATGTAACATATATGATGTTGACGTACTATGTATGCAGTCCAAGAACCTTGGATATTTCTAGTTTGCAGTGGCGCATCCAGAATTGCTCCCTGGGAGGTGCCAATAGCGCCAAATTGAACCCCCAATTCAAAAAAATATTTTTTTTTTTTGCCAAATTTGTCGCCCAGTTGGAGACAATCGCCAAGTGCGATACTTGGCGAGAAATCGCCAAGTGGTCGCGCCAATTCATATCACTTAAGTATGCATTGAAATTGACAGATTTACCCCTAAAAAGGGATAAAAAAAACCTTGGGAACATTCGAATGCAACCACAAGAGGAGGTGCACAACTAGACCCTCCTCAAAGCCTACATACCAAACTAGAAGCTTCTACGGCATATAGTTTTTGAGTCATGCGACACACATACGCACATACAACGAACATACATACGTACATACAGACGTCACGAGAAAACTCGTCGTAAGTAACTCGGGGGTGGTCGAAAAGAATTTTTTGGCTGGTTATATGTTGGTTGGTACATATGCACGTGCTGACAGGTCAAAAAAAAACTACTCAACATTCATTCGGGGGATTGCAAAATCAAAATTTAGACAGAAATTTGAGTGATTTTTTTTTCGCGATTTCCTTTACTACGTAAAAGGAAGTAAAAAATGAGGGTTTCAGAGGGCGGAGGCTGCCTAATCCAGGTCATCTTGGGCCCCCTCCAAAATTCTATCATCTATACTAGAGTGGGCCGAAAATGATTTTGTTTTTTTTTCGATGATGGGGGATGCGGAAAAGGTGACACAGAAAAAATTTGAAATATTTTGGTCCATTCCTTGATCTGCCACAAACACGTTAAAGTTTGGGAAAAAATGCAGTTTTTTCGAGATTTTTGGAAAATTATTAATTTTTTTTTCTATTTCCGACAACGGGTGGGGCGGAAAAGGTGCCATTGGATGCATAGAGATTCCATAAAAATTTTGAGGTCTGTGGTATAGGTATAATTCCTTCCTTTTCCTCAAATGCCTATACTCGATTGCAACCTTTCTTGGCAAAAACATCGTGACGTCAGCGTGACGTTAGCCTATGAAAAACGAGCTAGATAAAACGTCACAGCCTACTTGGCGAATTAGAGGAGATCGCTAACTGCTTGTGAGCTCTTATTGGCTTCTCCCGTAGTGACGTCAGTGCCAAGTTAAATTGCATTCAAGTATAGAAGATTTGGCAATTTCCTGTTCTATTGTACGTTTTAAATTCAATTTCGTCAAAACGTCAAAATGTTGTTTTCGTCGTTCTTATCTGAAATAACTGCATTGTTTGTCACATAGGATGCATTTTTAGATATTCGGTGCTGAACATTTTTTGAAAATAATTTCCTAAAAATCTCAAAAAGCTGCATTTTTTCCCAAACTTCAACACGATGGCGGCAAATCAAGAAATTGAGCAAAAAATTTCGAATTTTTTAATATGCTCACCCAATGGCACCTTCTCCACATTCCCCAACATCATAGAAATAAAAAAAAGGAATTTTCGGTCCTCCCTAATAATATATACGCCACTGATTCAGAAACATACTTGGCGTAATGTGGACTCTTAACAATTTCACACCTCACTCAATGTTCATATGTTTCCTTACAAGGAGAACAAGGAAAACCACACACGCAGCTTTCTCGTGATACTTTATTACAAACATTTACAAGATTCTACTGACCGAACAGCAGTCACAATAGTTTTCCACATCTTCAAAAATATGTACATTGTTGCGATGCGTGAACACAGATACATACAATCGGTGCGCCTGGAGAAAGACAATTTCCAAAAGTCGGTGTGGCACCCACCATGACCCCTTTCGACCCGGCTAAGGTTGTGCAGGCCGTAACAACTGGAGAGAAGACCATTGAAAAGGAGGCAAATGTCGAGTTCACTAATAATCCAAGAGCTAGCAACGTCGAAAAAACAACCGTTTTAACCCATTAATGCCTGACATTTTTTCCTCCAAAGATATTTTGTATACTGGTTACAAACAGTGTTTAATGGACAGGAAAAATTATCAAAAAAATATTATGTAAAAAATAATTGTTTTATAAGGGAAAGAAAAATCGCCCCTTAAAAGTTACGATAGACCCCAGAGGGTACATACTTTTTTTACTAAAATTTTTTTCTGCCTACGATATAATATTTAAAAAGACATTTTATAAGAGGAAATAAAATCAGCAATCAACATAAACTGGGAAGCTGGGAATCACTTTGAAAACTTAGCTTTTTTTCTCGAGATTGTGAACGACGTCATTTTTAAAAAGATCATATTAAAACTGTTACAGAACACACTTTACAATGGTTACGTGCTGCAATCTGTTAATAACGAATTGAAACAATACCAAGGTACTCATTGAACACTATTATTTGGTTGAAATGTTCATTTGGGGGAAATTCAAACCCTTTTTTAGACCGTCCCTAAAAAGGAACGCTAGGCATTAACCTTTTAACTGTCATGGCCGAGATAGTCTAGGGCACAGCTGGTTTTCGAAAATGGCACGCCTCAGTATTTCTCGGGGTTTTTTCTTTTTCTTTTTCTTTTTTTTTTTTTGAGTGCATCGTATTGTTATACCCGAATATATATCGGGAGACGTTTATTTCGACTTCATCTCTTTGTCAAACCCGACTGTTTCTCGGGTTTGTGCTTGAAAAAGTGTTAAAAATCAAATAACTTCACAGTTAAAGGGTTAATGGGTTAAGACGTCTGGCTCTCTAGCCTTCCCTATGCAGCAGCATGCCGGGGTCTGGTGGCCGAGAGAGGTATAGCGTTTTCTACTGCGCACCACACTTGTACTGGAAAAAACAGTGATTTTTAAGTCATTTTTGGGCAATGCCACGTCAAACCAATCATGAAAAAAAAAAGTTTTCGACCTCACCATTTTCGATTTTAATAAAAATGGGTGCAGAGGGCGTATAAATGACAAGGTAAGTAACCCTGCCAAGTTTTAGATTTTTGCTTCAAAAATTGTCGAAATACAGGGCTGTTAAAGAACAAAACAAAACAAAAAAAAACAACAGTTTTTACATGTAACTTCTTTTCTAATTATAGTGGAATAAAAACTCAAAAACCATTGTAAAGGCAAGAAATAGAGCTTTCCATCAATATATTACATGGACATACTTACGACAGGTTTAAGTTTCTTAATGCCCCAAGATGGTTAAAAAATCACTCTTTTTACCAGCAAAAATGTGATGCGCAGTAAAAAACACAACCCCTCTAGGCCGGCCACACAACTTGTATGCTGCTCGGAAGAGCATAGGGAAAAACTTATCAAAGAACCAGACGTCTTAAAATGGTTGTTTTTTCGACGTTGCTAGCTCTGAGACTATCGAGTAAAATAAAAAAAATCGTACAAAACTTCAAAATAGTGGTTAAAACTATGCGTTTCTAAGGTAATTGTCTCGATGAAGTTAATGCACTATCAAAGAGTAGTCCTAAACAGTTTTTGGTAATGCATTCGAGTTCTTTTGACAAATCTAAAAGTACCGATAATTACAGAGAAAATGAAAAAAAAATAGGGATGGGGGTAGAGATTATTGTGCTTTGCTGTTATCAGAGACACATGCCGTAAATTTATAAAACTCTAACTATAATATGTAGCCAAAATGTAACATTAGGTTGCAATACACCGCCATCAACTCGGTTATTTATCCAAGAACTGCAGCTATGAGTTGTACCGTACCACTGTGCAGGGCCGGATTACCAAATAGGCAAAGTAGGCAGTTGCCTATGGGCCCCGGGGTTTTAAAGGGGCCCCGAGAAATTCTGAAGATATCCTTTTTTAACTTTAGATGGCACTGAGCTGAACGTTAAGAACATTATTAGATGCAATATGCGGAACTTAAGTAAACGTTCATACTTCCATCCAACTTCTTTCTCATCACCAAGACATAACTTCTACCAAAAGAGGTGCAAGAGCCCAAAAGTACCCACAACTTATTTTATTGCTTGAATAGCATGAATTTCGCATAAAATATTAAATTTCGTAAAGGCAGGAGCTCTACTCCCTATGCAAATTAAGCCTTGCTCACCATTGACACTTTTTATACCTGTAACATAATCGATCATTATGATTGGTTATGTATTCCATAATAACAATTTTAAATAATTAAAATATATTTGCACAATATATCAGTTATTTAAAATCTTATATGTTAAATCCATATGGTAAATGGGCCGCCTTATTTCAAATGCCTATGGGCCTCCAAATCTTTAATCCGGCCCTGCCACTGTGCAGTCTCTCGTTGGTGCTCTCATTTCATATTAGCTACCAGTCTTCTGCCTCTCTTTGCTTTCGGTTACTTCCTATTCCTGGTTGTCGCGTGCCAAAAAGCACGAAACTGCAGTCCTTGAATGAATAACCGAGCTGGCGGTGTATTGCATGTTTCTGGCTTGGCTTAGGGGTGGTCGCTTACTGCTTTGTAACATTAGCTGCTCAGAGGAAGTTGCAATAGTTTTCTGAGGTGCCATCAAAAACAACGACATGGGCCAGATGTTTGAGATAGTTATTCAATTAATGCTGACGAAGTTTCCTGGCCAAATGAAGGGTTTCATTCAAGTAAACTGACTTTCTTAACGTTAATTCTACAAATGACACACATTGGACAGGTATGTGAGAATCCAGTGTTAAATTGTGTTAAAATTCTAGTGAACATCAATAATCGAAAGCGTTAGCATGTAGTTGATGCTGTAAACAACAGAATCCACATTCTAAAAAGTCTAAGTGCCTTCTCTTGCGAATGAAAAATGTAATTGTCCTTATGAGTTCTTCAACGAGGAGTAAAAATCTTATGAACATTGTTTCGAACAGATGAATGATGAAGAAGTTCCTCGAGTTTGATTGACGACACAGATTGTGCAACATTGAAGAAACTAAATCCGTGAAGTCGCAAATGCATTTGATCCGAGAGTGTGCTTGATATTTGGAAGACAGGATAGGGGTGAGCACGTTCGGAGGGTGGAGTTCAGATTCTGCGAAATGTCCACTTCATCTTTTTGAATTTTCCCTTTTTTTTTGGCGTGCATCGAAGATGATTGAAGCGTGCATGAAAACTATACAAATAATGGATGATGTCGTCGACTTCGGCCGACTATTAAATGCAAAAATATTCGACACTGTCCCATCGAAGAAGGAGTCTTTTTTGTTTTGTAATCGGCGTCGTCATTTAAAACCATTTGCTCAACCTCCCAAGTAGCACAAATAACGTTTAAACGTTTCATAAACGTTTTAAAACATTTGTCACGGCGTTAAAAACTATTTTGCAACTTTTAAAAAAACGAAGTGTGCTACTTGGGCTAGTAACGAACCGGATAATGAGAAGTGATCGAGTGTAACCGGTCGGAAACAGATCCTTTCGAGTCCAGTCTCTTCTCGGGGAAGGGCGGCAACCAAGTTGCAAACTTTCTTGTTGATCTGCCCCGATCAATAGGTTGATCTGATGAGTCTTGTTCTTACGTGTTGCAACACGTCTGGCTCTGAGGAGGATGGTGTGCGGAGTCCCGAGGAGATCACTTGCAGGTGTAGATCTCCTCCATGGTCTCGCACGTCTTGCACTTGACGTAGCAGCACCAGTGGAACTTGCACTGGCACCTCTCCAGCTTGCGGATCACCTGAAAGGGAAAGGAGACATTAGGAGACTCATTTTCGAAAAACAAAAATCCTTACTAGTAAAATTTGCTAATCGCAAAAGCAGAATAAAGAAGGAAAATTGAAAATTCTTATACTAAAATCAATTACAAGTATTTTAATTGTTAACAAATGAAAACTGGTAACAGATAAACATTTTAAATCATTGAGTTTTTTTTTCTTTCGTCGACCACTAATGACATCGGTTTTCCAATCGGGTAAATTTAAGCCTCAGCCGCATTTGTTGAAAAACGTTATAATTCAAGTTCTTTTTAACATGGAAGTTCCAAACACATTTTATCAGACGCCGATTTTTTTCACCTTCTTTTGGTACTATTGTTTTAAATTTTCAAGTATATTAAGATTTCCAAAATCGCGAAAAACATTTTAAAGGTTTTTAATTAATATCTTTGCTAATTAATGTCATCCGAAGACGCGACCTAGCTAAAAATACTTTCGATTATTTCACCTTTAAAAAAATAAATAAATAAATCGGTTCATCCGTTTGGGCTGTACGGTGCCACAAACCGATACACAGACCACGTTAAACTTCTTATAACTCTATGGCTTGTTGCCGTCAGTGGTTAAAAATGTGAATTTTATTCTACTCTTTAAAACGAAGCTGAATAGCTTTGCATTGCTCTTTTTTCTTGACATCGTTTTAGAAAAGACACAGGACACAACGGAAGGCATGTAGAGAATCTGATGTACCAAAACCTGGGTACAAGTCGATAAAAAGTCGGCAAAATGTGACTAAAGTACTTGTCCAGCGAAGAATAATCTTCACCCTTGAAGGTACTATTTGGTTCCATGTAACAACAACCTATAGGTACCTCATGGCACCCCAACTGTGACACAGGGAGCCAAATGACACCTACAAGAGAGCCCTAGGGAGTCAAGTAACACCCTTCAGGCGGTGCCACTGGTGCTCCTGTGTTTCGTGACCGGAGAGTCCCGAGTTCGATCCACCTTCGTTACCAATTGTATCTGAGCGACGTTAAATGAGGGTCTTGGTCACAAAGTCCTCCAAGTGAAACGATACCTCTGGGGATATTGGACCAGGGGTTTGCTCGACCCTCGGTCTGGATCAAAAGAACAGAGCGCTCTTCAGGGCCCCCATCCCGGTTAAACCACGAGTTGTGGTAGGTACGAGGGACTCTGGAGTGTGAAATAAAGTACCCCCTCCCCCAATAAGACTGTCCCGTAATTACAGTTGTCAAATCTGGCAACCCTGATTCAAAGCAACAATTCAAAGAATCATGCTGACAACATTTCATCGAAACTTCTCGACTGCTCGGCGACAACAAAGTTTGATGTCTAAAACGTCGGCTACTCAAATTATGCTATAAAACAAAAACATTAGTTTCACCTCTCATGATGCAATCGTAATCGTGCACTATGTCCCCCCCCTCCCCCGCCAGTGTGCTGCTGAGGGTTTTGGAGGACTCGACCGATTTGTAGATTGCCGCATTTTTGGGAGACTGCAATGGCTACACTGTAAAAAATGAATGTTGTTTTTACAGCATAATACAGCTAATTTTATGGTAATAAACTGTAAAAACTGCTAATTACTGGTAGGTACGGGAGACCCTGGAGTGTGTGTGGTGAACTCCTACCTCCATGATAGAAATAGGTACGAGTGAGACCGTGGTTAGGGAGAAATCAATTAAGATGTGATATGTTTAGTCTTGTGGTTAAAACATTTTCAATTATAGGAGTCGTACCTGTGTGTTGTATCCCCGGCCGCAGCAGAGCAGCGTGCAGGCCTGGGGCGAGCCGGCGGGCGCCGTCCTGTTGCACCGCCGCCCCTGGGTCCCCAGGATGCCCCTCTTGGGGTCCCTGAGGCAGAAGTCGGGGGACCGGTGGATGTGCACCAGGTCCTCCTTCTGGACGGGCACCTTCCGCTTCACCTTGCCGCGCCGCCGCAGGCGCCGCTTCGCCCGCAAAGACACCTGAGGAGGGAAAGTAGGCTTCTTTAGCTATAAAGGTACGGGTCTACACCGTTAAAAATGTTCATGACATTTTACGGTAAAAGTTACTGGCATCCATGCTGCCAGAAACTTCCACCGTAAAATCCCATTTTAACGGCAGAAAAAACGAGATTGGAACCTGGAACTAGGGATGCACCGATAAGCAAATTGTCCGATTACCGATTACCGATTAATCGGTTTTTGATAATCGGCCGATTAATCGGCGGAGCCGATTAATGACAAGGATGAACGTTTTTAATACTACCAAATTTAAAATCACTGTTTCTTCTCTCTAAAACAATTCCGAGTTGAAAAATAGTAATTTATTTCTGAGAGGTGATTTTTTTTTTCATTTTCCTAACTTTCTCAAAATAATTTCAATATTTTATTAAATTTCTTAGAACCAATTTTCATATTGTTGTCAATAATATTACATTAATAAAATATTAATTATGTTAATTGAACATAAAAATTCAAAAAAACGGGGAGGGGAGTCTGTGGTAAGTACTCCAATTTAGGAGTACTTTTAATTAAAAATGTTTAATAGTTAGTAGCAATTAAATTCAAGACTTTTATTCTTTGGGAAAATTAGAGGTTATCTAAAAGCACTGTGCTAAGGAGAAAACTATCGCCACATGAAAAATTTTGCAACATTATCTATGTGTATATTTAGTCAAAGTAGGATAATTTATTTATTAAAAACTTTATATCAACTGTGAGGATTATTATTACTGTTTTTAAAATTACTCACCGTAGTTTCTTAGTGAAGGTATACTTAAAAGAACAATATTTGAAAAATATTTTTTCAGCCGATTAATCGGCCTAATTTTGCCGATTATAAATAATCGGTAAAGTGGCCGATTAATCGGTACTGTCGATTAATCGGTGCATCCCTACCTGGAACCCTACACTAAAAAAATAGATGTGGTTTTTACAGTATAATACAGCTAATTTCATGGTAATATTGCTAATTTTACAGTAATAAACTGTAAAATAGTTAGTTTTACAGTTTATTACTGCGCTTTTACAGTTCTAAACTAGAATCTCACTGCCAGTTATTACACTGTAAAAACAACAGCTTTGTTTTGCAGTGACAGTAGCCAACCGGTTTTCTAACCACCATACCAACAGGGCATATGTGTTGAGCGAAAATGGGATGATAAGTGTTGCGAACAGTACAGTCACGTGGTGTATCAATTGGCCCTGCAATCTTTTTTTTTTTTTTTTTTTTTTTTTTTTTGTGACAATTTGCTGAAAAAATGTCCTGTACAGTAAATACTACTACATTTTACAGTAATATTTACCATAAAAGTGTCCTGAATTTTGAACAGTAACGGCAATATAACGGAACAGTAACGGCAATGAATCTTGAGGACAATGAGGCTGCGCCATTTTTGCGCCGTCAGCTAACCTCACCTTTTTTAGAGATTTTCTCTAAGTTTCAACGCCAGGATAAGACCACACGAAGTGTCACCTGCAGATAAGGGAAGCCATCTTTAGTTCTAAAGGTACAGTTCTACCGATTTGTGTTAATACAGGGCAATAGGGGTGCGATGTAATGGTGTTGATACATCGAGCAAAAAACACCAATGCTTTTAAACGGTTTCAAGACGTCGATCTGTTTTTCAAGAAATTTCGCACAAATTTGTATGTATAGTAGCCTCTCGTTACATCGCACCTCAGAATGACAAACCGTCATTCTACTGAAAGGTCGATACGCTCCGATCTCATTTTCTGCACGGCCCTTTAAAACTTTGAACGTAAACATCTCATTGAGCAATGGATTTATAGATCATGTATTATTTCACCTACAAAATGTTGCAAATGAATAAAACTAAATCTTTACTTTATTCATGAAGTACAAAATGTAATTTAAACAGATTTTTCAAAAATTACAATTTTGAAATAATTCGGGTGTTAACGGGTTAAACAAGAAAACTTCTCATGCAGATTTCCGAGTGCCAAATCACGTACATCAGGGTGTCTCACCTGTATGCTGCTGTCGTACTTGTTCTTCAGGAAGCGCCCCACCTGTTCGAAGCTAGGCAGCTTGTTCCAGCACGTCTTCAGCTCGCACGACCCGGACACCCCGTGGCAGCGGCACTTGAGCTCCATCTGGCGGGCGATTGCCTGTCGAAAAGTTGAGAAGAATGAAAATAAATAAACAAACACTGTAAAAAATGAATGTTGTTTTTGAAGTGTAATGCAGCTAATTATATTTTAATAAACTAAAAATTGCTAATTTTACAGTAATAAACTGTAAAATTTCTAATTTTTCAGAAATAAACTGTAAATTACTAATTTTACAGTTTATTACTGTGCATTTTACAGTTTCAAATTGGAACCTCTGCTGCCAGTATTATACTGCTATTTTTACAGTTTAATACAGCTAACTTTGCGGTAATAAACTGTAAAGTTGCTGTTTTACAGTAGTTAACTGTAAAATTGCTAATGTTACAGTTTATTACTGTGCATTTTACAGTTTCAAATTGGAACCTCTGCTGCCAGTATTATACTGCTATTTTTACAGTTTAATACAGCTAACTTTGCGGTAATAAACTGTAAATTACCAATTTTACAGTTTATTACTGTGAATTTTACTGTTTTAAACTGGAATCTATGCTGACAGCATTATACTGTAAAAACAACAGTTTAGTTTTTGCAGTCAACATGCAATATACCGCCAGCAAAGTGCCGCCATGGTCATTCCATCCAAGGACTGCAGTTTCGTCCTTGTTGGCACTCGTCAGCCTGGAATAGGAAGTGACCGAACTGGAGGCAGAAAAGCTCTTATAGAAGCAAAGAGAGCCAAAAAGCTGGTAGCTAATGTAAAATCAGAACACCAGTGAGAGACTGCACAGTGGTACGGTACAGCTCTCAAATTTAAGGCAGAGCTCAGGTATAGAGTCGAGCTCGGTTAATTCCTATTCCAGGATTGGATTGCCAATAAGCACGAAACAGCAGTCCTTGGATACAATGAACCGAGTTGGCGGTGTATTGCTGTTTCGGCTTAAGCCCTGGTTTAGGGGCGGTAACTTACTGCTTAAGTACACAAACGCTTAACTGTTTCTGGATTGATTACAGGACATGCAAAATGAATGACTTTTGAATTCGGAGAAAAAAATATTCTGGACATGCACCAAGTGTAAACTAGTGCCAGCTTCACCCTACATAACCTCAATCGTTTTGGGGTTAGCTCGAGTAGGCCTATATTCACGAACACACTCTTGGTACTGGACCTCGCTACACTGTTAACCCATTAATGCCTAGCGTCCCTTTTTAGGGACGGTCCAAAAAAGGGTCTGAATTTCCCTAAAATGAACATTTCAACCAAATAATAGTGTTCAAGGAGTATCTTGGTATTGCTTCAATTCGTTATCAACAGATTGCAGAACATAATCATTGGAAAGTGTGTTCTGTAACAGTTTTAATATGATCTTTATCAAAAATGACATCGTTCACAATCTCAAAAAAAAAAAGCTAAGTTTTCAAAGTTATTCCCAGTTTATGTTAATGGCTGATTTTATTTCTTCTTATAAAATGTCTTTTTAAATTAATCGCAGGCAGAAAAAAATTTTAGTAAAAAAAGTATGTACTCTCTGGGGTCTATCGTAACTTCTGAGGGATGATTTTTCTTTCCTTAATAAAAAAAAAAATTTCACATGATATTTTTTTATTATTTTTCCTGTCCATTAAACACTGTTTGTAACCAGTATACAAAATATCTTTGGAAAAAAAAAGTCAGGCATTAATGGGTTAAAACTACAATAGTTGCACAAGGAACCTTTACGGGTGAAGCGTTGTAGCACCAGCGATACCCCCTGAAGGGTGCCACTTGATTCCCTATGTCACCCTTGAAGGTGCCACTTGGTTTCTTATGACACTTTTGGAGTACCATGGGGCACCATGATGTGCCATAAAGCCCCCCATAGGGTCTCACAGGGTGACAAATGGCACCTTCAAGGGTGCCATAGGAAGTCAGGTGGCACCCTTCAGGGGGTATCGCTGGTGCTACAACGCTTCACCCGTAAAGGTTCCTTGTGCAACCTGTAGTTTTAACAGTGCATGGAATAATGGAGTTCATGGAATAATGGATTTGATCTGGCAGTTGCTAGATCGAAGGATTTATTATTTATTTCTGTTATTTTACCCTCCAGGGTCCCCCGTACCTACCAGCTTAGTGGTTTAACCGGGATAGGGCCCTGAAGAGCGCTCTGTTCTTAATTCTGAACCAGAACCTAGGGTCGAGCAAACCATAGGCCCTAGCACCCCCAGAGGTATCGTTTCACTTGGAGGACTTTGTGACCACGACATTTTTAACGCCTCCCAGTCACCATTAATCAAGACGGTGGATCTTTGATCGGCTGGGATCGAACCCGGGTCCCCTCGGACACGAGTCCGATGCCTTACCGATCGAGCCACCACGGCCCTAGATCGAAGGATTGGGAACAACAACTACTACAGTCGACGCTCGTTATAACGACCACACGTTATAAAGACCATCCTAATATAACGACCGGTGGGAACACCCCCAACCGTATCCCAATATACTCTATGCTCTACCTCTTATAGCGACCACTCGTTATAAAGCCCAATTTCTGTAGGACGGTTATATCGAGCGTCGTCTGTACAACACAAACGTTTAAGAGTTTAAATACAAGGCATCTGTATTTGGCGGAATCAGCATCTCACGAATAAATAGTGCCCACATAAACTACACTGTAGAAAATAGATGTTTTTACAGTTTAATAGAGCTAATTTTACAGTAATAAACTGTAAAAATTGCTAGTTTACAGTAGCAAACTGTAAAATTGCTAGTTTACAGTAGCAAACTGTAAAATTGGTAGTTTTACAGTTCATTACTGTGCATTTTACTTTTAAACTGGAACCTCTGCTCAGGGCGGCGCAAGAATGATCGGCGCCCTCGTGCAAATGTCTTCTGAGCGCCTTATGCAGTTGCGTTCGATAGTTAACACCAGCAGTGATGTTTTATAGACAAATATAATTAAAAAAAAATAAGCTTTGAGCATAATTTGTTTTGAAAAAAAGGCGTAAACACCTTGTGTTTTATCAAATTGAATAAATTGCTTTCTTAAAGCCCCCTACCCCCCAACGACGGGCCTGGTTTTCGAAAATGGCAGCCAACTTTCAATCATTTCAAACTAATATTCTATCTTAAATAACACTCCTTTATTACCGTGCCCCAAATCGACTTCATCATTTTATCACAAATAATTACAAAATTAAACTAGCTGTCGTGGCCGTCACGCAACTTTCTTCTATATCTATCCTATGAGTTCCTGTTACAAAATAAAATACGTACTCGCCAGAATAGTTGGAGACAGCTCCAATTTCCCATTTATCGTAATAACCCTGCAAATGCAGAATCAATGAGCGAAATTAGAAATCATTGCAAAAGCCTTGTTTAGATTAATTGCAAACATTTTATTTGTTAGTAAAAAGAAATTGGCAACAGTTAAAAATTTCAAATCATTGAAAGTTTTCAGCTGTTTTGATAATTAAATAGCGTGAAAGCGGTTTTTTAATGAATTATTTTTCGCATTATTGACTAAGCCCAAAAAACACCCCATCCTCCCCCTGGGGCGATTGGCGCCAAAATTTAATCGATGCTTGCTTCCATATTGGGTTAGTGTTACTCCAAATTTCATTCAAATCGCAGCAATATTTCTCGAGATACAGTAGGTGCAATAACAAAATAAGCACTTTTGATTGCTAAACACCCCTTTGAGATATTGACACGCAAATTGAATCAGCACCTGTACTCAATAGGGTCTACCTATGGACCAATTTTCGTTTGATTCCGCCGGTTACTTCCTCAGATATAGCAATCACTCCCACGCAGAACACGTGCGATTGCTCCACCCCCCCCCCCTTTTGAGATATTGACACGCAGATTGAATCAGCACCTGTACTCAGTAGGGTCTGCCTATGGACCAATTTTCGTTTGATTCCGCCGGTTACTTCCTGAGATATAGCAATCACCCACGCGCAGAACACGTGCGATTGCTCCACCCCCTTGGAGGAATTCACTAAAAAAAGTCAGGTGCACCAGTTCACATGGTGGTACATATGTGCAAAAAAATTTTGTTCGATTTCATGCAGTAGTTTTTGCTCTAGCGCGGCCACAAAAACTGGTCACACACATACAGACTCACACACAGACAGACAGACAGACACACACACAGACATACAGACAGACATTTTCCAAAAATGGTCGAAATGGACTCAGCGCACCTCAAAAAGTGCAAATCCGTCAAAATTCGACATTCGAAAATTTTCACGAATCTAATACTTTCTTCTATATATTAGATATAGAAGAAAGTAAAAAGTGTGAAGCTGGCTAAGAGTCAATAATAATAATTATTATAAGTTTTAAATAATCTGCAAGCGCGTGAGGGCACACACACAAGACTTTCTTACTGCAAATAACAAAAAACGTTGGGGGTAAAAACAAAACTATGTTTTCGACATGAGCTATACGAAACCTTATGTCAAGGGCTCAACGGCGGATACAAGGGAGGAGCGATGGGGCGATCGCCCCTCCCTTGAGGGACTCTCTCCAGCAGTTTTTAGATTTCTAAGTTCAAAAAAGGCAATTTTAGTTGATGTTTGGTGATATTAATGGAAAGGGTAGGGGTGCGGGGTTGTGATTTCGAATTTTTTCAAAATGGAAGACTAAACTATTTGCAACCAACATGTGTTTACACGGATGCATGGCGAAAAAAAATCGGCAAGTAAGAAAAAATATATCAATCGCCCCTCCCTTGGAACTTTTCTGGATCCGCCCCTGCAAGTGCTCTAACACCATTGAAAAGTATGCGACTATTCTGTTGTGGCCAATCTGGGTAGGATAAAAATTCGTAAGCAGAAACATTTGTAAGCTGAAATGTGGAAATCTTAACATTGAAAATAAAATATTAATAACATCTAGCAAATTTAAGTGATTAAAAATATCGTTAAACAGTTAACTAGAAAAATGTAGGAATGTCTCTGAATTTTAACTACTGCTTATAAAACCAAACTACTACTCGTCAAATACTACTCATAAAAAGTTTTCAGATTCACTTAAATTCCTATCGAGCGTAACGTAAGGTTTTTCGTGTAGCCAAAAATCGGAGCATGACAAATATTTAATTTTGGAGTATCCTGTACATTTTTATTTCATATCTCAAAGTTATTTAGAGTTCAATAGCTCCTTTAATACACCACTGTGTTTTGGAAAAAGAAATATTTTAAATATGAAAGTTAAAGCAGCTTTAAATATCTCTCGAATTTACATTTGATAAATAATTAATCATACTTTTTTGTCTGTCAAAATATGACAACAGGGTATTGATTATATTCCTGAATTGAAGTATAAAGTGGAGGATATTCCCCTTAAAATCGGAAACTGAAATCTTTCCCGGAAAACCAATAAAGTCCGGATTAGTAAAAAGGCAGGAAATTAAATGTGAAATACAAATGCATTGTCTAAAAGTTTTTTTTTTTAATTAAAAAAAAAAACTAGTGTTTAAGGAGATAATCGTGTGATTATGGTCAAATTGTTACTTTTTGAAACTGAAAAGATTACCTAAACTGTTGTCTATTATATGTAAATATTGCACACAAGTAAATAACATGCAAATATGCTTACCGTATTTTTTTATGTACGATAACATAAAGCAGTCGAATCACCACGAACAATTGTTAAAATACTAAAATCACTACAGAAAATCCTTAATAGTATTGATTCAACGGAAGGAAGAAACCTATTGAAGAGCAGAAATATTTGCTTGGACTCTTTTGCTTGTAACCTTATAGACAGGCTGAAATAGCTTACACGGCGCCTCATTCGGAAGAAAAGAGTTGATGTATGAATTAACATCCCCTGTTTCCAGTGTATAAGATTAAGCCTTTGAATATATTTTTTAGACACAACAAGGCAATAATTTTTCCTTTATGGGTAGTCAGCGAGACGGATTGCTTGTCTCATTGAGCAATATAATTTCATCGCCAGTATCCGTTTTTATGAAAAGTTTAATTTAAATTTTTTTATTTGGATTTTTTTTTCTTTTTGGAGTTTTTTTGGTCGGTAGAGCTCGGCGCCTTTTAGACTCTGGCGCCTCCGTGCGCCGCACGCCTTTGCACATTGGCACGGCGCGGCCCTGCCTCTGCTGCAAGTATTATACGGTAAAAACAACTGCTTCTTTTTTTTTTCCGCAGTGTACTCATAAAGCAGACATCGATTGCAGATAGTTTAGGGTTTCAACCAGCGACATGAAACAGATGAATGGTCTCGTGACAGTCGACGAATAATAATGGTGAAAGGCTCTTATTTAATGGCCTTTTTGGAAAATTGACATTGTTCAGTCAATGATCTTAAATGAATTTTCGAGCCAAGAGGAATGCTAACACCTTGTCACGTGACAATGAGAAAGTGAGAAGTCGCAACTCTTTTTACCATTCCAAAAAAAGTTTCGATAAACTGTCCACACGAATGCTTCAAAGGTCTGAGACAGTTTAAGTTTTTGTCGAGCCATAAAAATTAATCAAAAGAGTCATAACAAAAAGAGTCCATCATCATTTATATTGGAACGATACAGTAGCACTAACTGTATCCACGAAAACAAAGTGTCAGAGAGAATCAAATCAGTTCGATAAATTGACACGAGACCTCCCACCATTAATTAATTAATTAATTCAAATGCTTTTTGCAACTATCTGACCTGGTTCTGGAGCAATTTTCTCCAACGAGCTGCTCGAAGGATTTCATAATCCAATTCAATTAGGAGCATCAGACGTTAGTTGCATCATGCGGCAACTATTTAATGGTCACTTGAAGAAAAGCGCAAATTAAATAATGCGCTTTTGACAGTTTCCTTCGCGCGCAATATTTTTTTTTCCATGAGTTTTGTAACTGATTATATTTTGCTGGTTGTCCCCTTGTTCAGACAGATGTACCTTCTGCTATTTTTTCCTCACTATAAAAAAAAATGTTTTTACAGTATAATACAGCTAATTTTAAAGTAATTTTACAGTATTACAAGCGCGGATCCAGGGGGGGGAAAGTCATGACCCCCACCCCTAAAACGACCAAATATAGCATAAAACTGCATTTTTTGAGTCTCATAGTACGAAAAAATTGCCAAACACCACAATTTTTGCTAAAAAATTGCCCTTTGACCCCTTTCCGAAAATGACCCCCTCCTTAACCACAAGCTGGATCCGCCATTGCAGCAATAAACTGTTAAATCGCTCGTTTTACAGTAGTGGACTGTAAAATTGCTGGTTTACAGTAATAAACTGTAAAACAGCTAGTTTCACAGTTTTATTAGGGGAAGACCGCCTATATTGGACCACTGCTTAAATTGGAACTCGGGCTTAAAATCTAGTACGGAGATCTGTGCTACACTTTAACAGTAAAAATATGAAGTTTTAGGAATAAAATCAATGTGTATGAAGTTTCACCAGTCTTCGAACTGTTTAGCGTGAGTTACGGCTTGATTTGTGTTGAAAACGTGCGAAATCTTATTTTGTGGACTTGTTTCTAGAAAGATAACTCAAAAACTTGTCAATTGCGGTAAAACGTTGTTACAGCATTATAATCTGTGTTTAATAAGGATTACATTGATGCATTTATATGCCCGATTGTGACAATTTTTGACAGAGCAATGAGCTGAAGAATAAAAAATGGCGCGTTTTCCTTTATTGAACAGATAATTTTTTCCTATATTGGACCGGTGGTCCAAGTTAAGAATATGATTTTAAATAAGACTTTTTATCAATCGTAACATAAAATAAGTGACTCGTCTTATTTAATAGCGTAGTTAAAATTATTTTAAGCATACTTTAACACCTATTCACGATATTCATTTAAACTTTTTTATCAAGCACATTTTTATCAAGTTGAAGTTACAACTTCTTAAAATGTATGTTTTTTTTTCTCTTCATCCTTTTAAGCAGCAGTTTCAGGTTGTGAAACATATTTGTTAACTTAAATAAAATGTATACTGGCTTACCGAGAGAAAAATATGAAATTCTTCGATATTTTCAAAACGATTTTAAAAGGAAACAATTTATATGCTACTAAAATGTTCAATGTAGATGAAGCCGGTCTTTTCATTGTCCAAAAGCCCCAAAATATATTGACGTATAGAGATAAACACCAGGTTGGGGCAGTAATGAGTGGTGAAGGTGGTAGAAATACACTGGTTATTTGCAACATGAGTGCAACAGAATTGCAAGCTGCCCATGCTTATTTTCAAATGATTACGTTCCATGTATGAACTTATCGTAAAAGCTTCCCTGGAGAGCAATATGCTTGTTCAAAAAAAAAAAAAAGGTTGGATCACAAACGATAATTCACACAATTTATACAACATTTCATCAAAACTGTTAATCCAAGCAATGTAAAATAATGTCTTTCTATCAATGGATAGACACAGCACTTACATAAAGAACATTGATACAATAAACTTGGCTAACGAGAACGATATAATAATAATTTCTCTTTAAGCACATCATACACGTAACACGTAGATGTGGTCTTTATTCAGTCTCTGTCTACATATTTTAATCGAGCATGTGATACATGGATGCGAGAACATCTAATGAGATCCATTATCTAATACCGCACAGGAGAACTGTTTGGTAACTTTTATGGGCAAACCACAATCAAGGCCATGGCAAAAGCTGTGAGTTGATTCTAAAGAACAGGAGTTTAGCCTGTTAATTGACATGTGTTTAATGACATTGATTTGACTGCTACATAATTAGGGGCAAGTAGTCCTGATAAAACTATTCAAAGTGAACACTGAACAGGTTACACGTTCGGTGTAAGTGGTACACCATGTACAAGAACTAGCTACCACTTAAATTAGTACAAGTTCTGCAGAATCGGCGGATACTTCTCATCAAAACATGATTGTCAACTCTAACTATGATTTTGTAAAGCCGGCTCACATATCACCTTTGCCTGAAAAATAGAAGGAACAAAAAGGAAGGCTATCTCAGCAATCATTCTCACGCCGTATAAAAGAGGCATAGAGCAGAATAAGTCACACAAGAAGAAGCAAGAAACTGTACACAACAATTGTTATTTCAATATTTGTCATAGAGATGAAGTGCAAAACATGATTAAGTGTATGAAATGCCATCGGCGAGTTTATCAACACTGCCTAAGTGAGGCCGAAGCAAAAGAAATTATGTTGCAAATCCTGGAAAAAAGCTGTATAGTTCAAATATAAATTATTCTATGATTTCTTCGTATGGTCCAATTTAGGAAGCGCATGGTTCAATTTAGGCGCATATATTCCTAAATTGGACTTTTGCAACTTTTTATAAGATAATTTTTTAAAAAATAATTTTCATATTTTCAGAAAATATAAGCTCCTAGGACGGTTCCTGATTAAATTTAGCTTACGATGCCCAATTTTGCATTTCTGTTTTGCTTCACATTGAGCGACACAGGCCTCATGTTCTTAGGGGGTCCAATCTAGACGGTCTTCCCCTACTGCATTTTACAGTTTTAAACTGGAACCTTTGCTGCCAGTATTATCAGGGCCTGATTACCACACAGGCCAACTAAGCCTGGGCCTGGGGCCTCAGATTTTTAGTCTTATGCATAGCATTAAACTATACTATAAATAAATGAAAAATGTGTACAAGCAATGCAAAAAACAATGATTTATTCATTGGAAAAGAAAGCTTTCTTAAAGGACAATTTTATTCATTCTGTCAGTAGCGTATTTCACATGTCACAATTACTAGGGGAGCCAATAGGCATGCATAAATCCACCTGATAAATGATTTACATAGCTATGCGATAGGGATAGGGGCCCCTAAGCTTGTAAATCAGCCTTCTACCAGTCTTCAGAGACCTCCAAATTATTGTGGGCCTTGGGCCTCATTTTCCTTAGTCGGGCCCTGAGTATTATACTGTAAAAACAACACTTTATTTTTTGCAGTATACAAACTTTTTAGATCCGAGCTCATTCATTTACTAATCCCACCACACCCCGAGTTATTTTTAGACGCCTACGCAAAACTTTAATTTCCAGATGCTCGCATGAGGTCGGAAAGAGCACTATTAACCTCTTCTTCAAGTCTCTTAAAGACAAGACTTGCAAGAGCAAAAACGAAATATTTCTCTACGCTGACCCCGCCAACCCCTTTCTAACGGCATAAGCGTTCGCAGAAAATTGGCTATTCTGCCGTTCTAAGCGCAAAAGTGGAACCTGCAGTTGAGCTCAAACTGAGATATTACCCTTTAAAGTTTTGCGCCACCACCATGTACTTCATTCAGATGAAACTTTTTCAGAATTTTACTAAAAATATTTCCTGTTCTCAAATGACAGTATAATTTTGTACTAGGTAAAATACGTTACAAAGAGCCACCTAGTGGCGATAACTCAATACGACTTTTGTGCTTGGACTCACGACTTTTGTGCTCATCTCATACAATTTTTTTTTGCTTAGACTCACGACTTTTGTACTTTTTGTGCTTATCTCATACAATTTTTTTGCTTAGACTCACGACTTTTGTACTTTTTGTGCTTATCTCATGCAATTTTTTTTGCTTAGACTCACGACTTTTGTACTTTTTGTGCTTATCTCATTTTTTTTTTTTTTTTGCTTAGACTCACGACTTTTGTGCTTTTTGTGCTTATCTCATATTTTTTTTTTTTTTTTTGCTTAGACTCACGACTTTTGTGCTTTTTGTGCTTATCTCATACGACTTATGTGCTTAGCACGGCAGTATAGCATAATTTTCAGATGGTTGCAAACTAATTTCAGATGCCACGGCAATCTCTGCACAAATCTGAAATATTTTTAAGTATAAGCACTAGTATTGCGAGAAACCTTAACGCAACGCAAATATCTTACATTGTAAAATGTTTGTAATATGTAGGGGGAAATGTTTAAGGAGGTTTAACAGCCCTGCAGCTTTGACCACCCTGGAGACTTGACCCACCCTCTCCTTTTCATGTTTAAAGAAGTGTTTAACTAATGAGAATCATATAGTAACATAGTATCAAGTAGAATCAAAATAAATTCTAATTTTCAGACATTTTGAGTAGAATCAAGGAGGCAGATGAAAGACTTGTAACTGAAATTTGTACACAAAAAAGACTTAGTACTAGTGCTTTCTTATTGGTTCGCTATACGCATCCATATCATTTGATGGATTTTGGAACAGAATTAAATTGTCTGTTAAAAAAAAAAGGCTCAGTTCCAATCTAAAATTTACGCTTTTGTAATAATAATAATATATATTCCATAAGCGTCCATAATTTTGGTCACCACTGTAGACGGCCAAGTTGCTTCACTGCATGGTAGCTCTTCTAATTTCTTTTTCCTTCTTTCTTTTTGTTTGTTTTATTCATCCTTCCACCTCATAACGCAGATTCTCCCGAACACTAACGAGGGGCAACAACGGCACTGTCCGACTGCGATAATGTTCTGTTCTACGGCAGCCTGCTATAACGTCTTCTTCAATTAAGACTCGAGAGAAGACATCCATAATTCATGGCGGCTTCCCATGGCGATTGCCTGCAAGAGTTACTCTTTAGCGTAACACAGAGGTGGTGAGAGTTGCAATTTAAGCTGCCAGCTGTCGCTCCAGGTCTCGTGGATTTTGGACGAGGACATACATGCCAACTAGTCCAGTGGAGTTCGTTTGCATTTCTGAACTAGGTGCAATCAGGGGCGCCCCGAACTAAAATTTTTGGGAGGGGGAAAATTATCAATTTGCCAAATGAAGTTCTAATTTTACCGAATAATTTACCGATAAAATATAAATCTAAATTTACCGATAAAATATAACCATACAAACATGTCGCACATGCGTAACATTTACTGAGTTTTTCTCATGAGAGGCATCTTTTAGAAAACAATTCTAAAAACTAAAAAGAACAAATAATCTCAATGTTGCAATTGAACTCATGACTTCAAATTGCCGAATCTTCAGCAAGATGTGTCGAATACAGAAGGTATTGGGAGGTCACAGTAACCTCCTGGACGAACCCAACACCCTTTCCTCAACTTCACTACCAAAGTTAGTCTGAAATTACACCTCTAATTTTCAATTTTTAAAAATTGAAAATGCAATGTTGCAACGTTGCCTTCGAATTGCCGAATCATCAGCAAAATGTGCCGAGTACGGAAATTCTTGGGAGGTCACAGTGACCTCCCGTGACCTCCCACCGGGGCGCTCCTGGGTGCAATCCATTGGTGGGAAGTGAACAGATGAATTTTGTTCCTGTGTGCCTCAGTTTGTTCAGTTATCTCGTAGCAGAATCGCGTCGTTAAAGAGACTGCCAACGTTCGGAGTACTTTTTTTGAAAAAACTCAAATTTTTACTCACTTCATTTTTTTTTTTTCAATCAAAGAGTGATTAAAAGCAAGAAAAATGAAAAAAAAAAAAAAAAAACTACAATGTTTTGTGATAAATTTTTTTAGTAATTGGGAAATTTGAGCAAAACATAAGCTAAATGAAAAAATAAAAATCTAACACAAAAAATAAGCAATTTTACAGTTTATTACTGTAAAATTACCGTAAATTTATCTGTATTATACTGTAAAAACATCTACTTTTTAGTGCAGTCAGGGTATTTTTAAGATGCAGAAAATCGAAAGCGTTGACGTCGTAGTATTATGCGACTTGTAAAAAATCCCTCGAGTAATCATTTGGATTTGACAAGTATTTTCAAAATTGAATATCTATAGTGCATTGTTGCATGGAAGAGCCCAGGTCCACGAAACAGGTGGAGAAAGTGGGCAATGGCCCCCTACTGGTGTTGGTGTCACATGAACCATGCGTCCCTTCGTATATGCAGTATAGCACCCCAAGGATGGCATTGGGAACCAAATGGCACTTTCGAGGGTGCCTGCCATACGGAGTCAAGTTGAACCTTCCAGGGAATCTGCGCCAGAGCATTTTTTAAGGATTTTTCACTGGGCGACACGGGGCGGTTGTCTGTCATTAAATGTGTCTAGGGGGGGGAGGGTGAGGAAAAACCCAAAATAGATATAAAATTTTACAAAAAAAAAAAAAAAATTAAATATTTTAAATAATATTTGAAAAAGAAAATAGAAAATTTGACCCAATATTTGAAAAATTATATTCAATCTAAAAAGATGAAACAAAAATAAAACTTTTTTTTTCTTTTCTGGCGGGATAAGTTAAAGGAATGTACATGTGTTACTCTTTTCTTGTAGTTTTATGCAAAAAGTACAAAAAGAAAAAAAAAAAAACTGTGCAAAGAATTGTGAAAAATATAAATAAATTAATAAAACACTGTACTATTTCTAAAAAAGAACAAAGAGAAAGAAAGAATTCTGAAACTAGGAGTGACCAAATGTTGGATTTTACAATGTCGCCCAGTGACTCTGTTTTGCATTTTCTAGGCGACAAATTTTCTTCACTAGGCGACATTAGTGTCGCCTAGTCCCTGTGTTGATTTGCGCTGGTGCTACTGCGTTCCGCCCTTAAAAGAGCCTCGTGCAACCTGTCGCTTCAACAGTGTATCACAAACAAACTCAGAACAAACAAACAAACAAACAAACAAACAAACACAAACAAACAAGTACAAATAAAAGGTTAAAAAAGAGTTAGAAAACTCTAGCAGATAGCTATTTCGGGGCTATTATGAATGAAGTTCCATCATCAGTGCAAAAAGATGATGGTTCACAGACACCAGTCAGTACGTACAAATTAAAAAAGATCCAAGTACTAAAGAACTGAAAAATATTAACAGTGCCATAAAATCCTCTCAGTTAATTCCGGTTTCGTACAAAAACGTTTGATTCCTTCTATAGCACGTTGTGCTAGATTTTACGCGCTACCAAAGGTACACAAGCCACTTGTTCCTCTTCGTCCCATAGTTTCCAATATTGATACTGCATCCTACAAACTGGCTAAGTTTTTGGTTTCTGTCTTTTCACCTCTCCTGTCCAGCAACAGTTTTACCGTCAAGAACTCCACAGAATTTGTCAATAAACTCCATAGTTTCCATATTAACAACCACATAATGGCTTCTTTCGACGTAAAATCTTTGTTTACTAACGTGCCTGTTGAAGGTGCGTTAGATTGCCTAAAAATAAGAATGTCTGAACATCATTTTTCACATTTTGAAATCAGTGAATTATGTAACTTAACTCGCGCCTGCTTGGAACAAAACACCTTTATTTTTGATAACAATTTTTTCCGTATGTCTGATGGTATGATTGACGATGATTCCGTATGTCCACCAGCTCGTCTATTCCACCCATGGAGTGCAGTTCCGTGCTTGTTACGCACTCATCAGCATGGGACAGGAATTGAACGAATCCTCTTATAGAGCCAAGAGAGCCAACAAAAACTGGTAGCTAATGTGAAATTAGAACACAAGCGAGCGACCGCACTTCGTACGGTACAACTCGAAAATTTTGAGGTAAGAGCAATAAGTAACCGCCCCTAAGCTAGGGCTACGGCAGAAACATGCAATACACACAATTTTGTTGCCTCTCTGAGAGAGGAGGATTTCTGCCTCCAACTCTGTTACTTTCCTATTCCATGCTGACGAGTGCATAATAAGCACGAAACTGCGGTCCGTGGGTGGAATAGACGAGCTGGCGGTGTGTTGCATGTTTCTGCCTCAGCCCTGACTTAGAGGCGGTTACTCACTGAGCTTTAACCCTTTAAGCGGTTTGCCCGTACAGTGTACGTGCTACCCGAAATTGGCCTCAACTGGTATGCCCGTACGGCGTACGGGCATCGATATTTTCAGATTTCCTTTTCTGGTTTCCCCGAACTGTTTGGAAAATTGTAAACCTCAAAATTCACAGTAAGTGTGAGAGAAATTTTTGCATAATTTGTGAACCATTCTTTACTGCATGCCGAATGTACTTTAAAAAAGCAAATATTTCGGGATTTTGTGACCAAAATTGTAAAATAAAAACTGTTGTAAAAGCATTGAAAATGAAAAAAAAAAATTAAAAAAATCTTAATATTGTTATTCTGTTAAGTATGGTACTTAACTATATGAAATTTAAAAAAATGCCTTTTTTGGAAGCATTTCTGGTAAAATAATTGACCGCTTAAAGGGTTAAACTCATCAGAGTCGCACAGTACAAAGACAAGAGGCACTCACCAGGCGTCCGGCGTTGTTGTTGTGCAGGTTCATGAGCGCCCGCACGTCCCTGCGGGCCGGGGGCGCGCGCTCGGGCGCGTCGACGAACTGGCGCGCGAAGAGCGTGCCGTAGCGCACGTTGTCGGAGCAGCCGCCCCACTTCCAGGCGCCGCCCCCGCCCCCCTCCGTGCCGCCCTCGAGCCCCTGCCGCGAGCCGTCGCACGAGCAGTCCGTCAGGTTGCCCGCCGAGCAGGCCTGCGTCACGGCGTGTGTCGCGCCGGCAGAAGTGATGGCGTAGATGAAGGCCGTCTCGCGGCTGCCTGCGGGAAGAGAAAGGAAAGGATTAATGCCCACAGTGGAAATAAATAGATGTTGTTTTTACAGTAGGATACAGATAAATTTACAGTAATTTTTCAGTAATAAACCGTAAACTTGCTTCGTCTGTGGAGTTAAGGCCCGGTTTCAAGGGCGTAGCTAGGACTCACGTTAGGGGGGTGCAAGCAGTGGCACCATAATAGGATGTCACTGTGACCTCCCAAAAAGTTCTTATCCGATACAAATTGGCTGATGAAAATTGAAAACAGTGAGACAGTATTGCAAGGCCGAACTTCTTTATTTTATTTTATTTTTTTTCTTTAATTAATTAATTTATTTATTTTCGTGATGCCTCACATCTCTTTTGGTAGACATAGATAAGTATGCCATTCTTGTATTTTATTTATTTATTTATTTATCATTCAGTAAAGTTCTGAGTTTCATTCGGTAAATTAAAAATTTTCTCCTCCAAAACAAGCAAGCTTACTATCATTTTCTGAAAAGTAATCAAAACTAAATATAATAACGCAGTTTATATAAAGTTCCCAAAAATTGGCATAAAAGTCAAATAAATAAAATGGGAAGTCACAGTGACCTCCCATTGGCTCTGATCTACGGGGGTGTAGCTGCACCCCCCTAGCTACGCCCTTGCCCGGTTTCCTAGAATCGTCGCTGACGCCGGGCGCGACTCACGCTGGAATCAGAACCAGTTTGATTGGAGCGTGGTATGAAGCGACGTCACTCTGCGGCTCAGGCGCATGCGCAGAAGGCGGCGGCGTCTGTCGCCTCGCCAGAGATCGACGATTTCACTCCTAGGAAAACGGGCCTTTAGCGACAAAAAAAAAACATCCAAAATATTTCACTTCCGGATACCAGTCTGAAATTTTATGTGGGGCTTATATTCACATAGGAGGGCAAAAAAACGCCGGGAGACACTGGATCGGAGGTCAAGGTCATTCCTATGATGACGTCATCAAAATGGCCGCTTTTACAGGTAAATACGTTCGCTTAACTGCTTAAAACTCCATCATAGATTGAAATATTGCAAAACTCAAATGTATCATCTGAAAGCTCTTTGAAAGAGCTATTTAGAAAGATTTATTAGCCGATTATGATGGCCAAGCAGGGGTAACCCAATTGGAGATCACGGAAGGTCATTATGGCCTCTCAAAAAGTTCCAATTTTCCGAAGAATTCTCGTAGGTAATTGCACCACATTTACCTCAATTCTCGAAGGTCACTGAGACCTCCCAAACAGTACATTTTCTCCGGAGCAAAAGACAAGTGCCGCTCTTGTCATTTAACTCCGTACAAAACTATTCTTTCTTCGCACTAAATTTTCCTGCTAAATCGCCAGACTTTATTTTAATACATTGCATTTTTGCTGCAAATATTTTTTATTTACTTGCTTTTGAAGTTACATTTTACGTTTTCATTATGCTCTATACGGGTATTCCACTATAAGTGCAACGTAAATCCGATAATTGAAAACAGGTCCATCATTTCAAATTCGATGCATATTTTATTGCAAAAACAACAAAAACTGTGCATGAAAAGAACACGATCAGAAAGAAAACTATTTTAGAAAAAAAAATCTGTTCTTTCTAATGGTACTGACGAAAAGAAGATTGAAAGTGGCAAACTTCACCTATAACGAGTTAAAAAACGGCTATTTTTGGATGACAAAATATTTTATTACAAAATTAATATTAGAGCTCTGCAACTGTATAACCCCTTCAAAACAAGTACTTTTCCAAAAAATTACGTAGTACGAGCTTTTGTATTATGTTTGTTTAGATTTTATGTCACCTTAAAATCTAGGAAGAAAAACTTTAACCGCGCTTTCTCAACCAGTTGCAAACGTGCTACATAAAAAAGTAATGAGCTCAAATTCACAAAAATGCTTGACCGTATTAGCTACTAAATGCACTTTAAGCTCTAAACGTTTCAGAGCTTGAATGTCATAAACTTTTTTGCAACATAAGCCTAAACATAGCAATTCGTTTCACAAGGAAGACCCGCCATTTTGAAGCCCTTTTTTTAGGGATCTTAGATGCTTAGGATTTGGATATCGGAAGCTGAAAATTTGTATATGTTAGTTTCAAAGACATGTTTTCACCTCCAAAAACGTTCATCCAAATCGAAGTTGGTCGGAGTCGACATGCTTTTCAGCGACTCCGACTCTTTTGATCAAAAATCCGGCTGACTCCGCTCCATTCGGTGAGCTTCGAAAAGGATGTTTTGGTTGCTTATATGCTGGTATACATATGACCAGCCGTGCATATGCTATTGCACGTGCTGACGGGTCGAAAAAATGACTCAACATTCAATCGGAGTGAGCAAAATAAAAAAAAAGTGTTTTGTTAAATTTCTGAAGCAATCTGCAGATTTTATTACACCCGTATTGAGAAAAGCTATTTTTGTAACTGACATTTTCAAAGGGCTCTCTAAAAATATGAGAAAGAAAACTAATCGGGCAACGACTTAACGAAATATTTCAAGCAAAACCGAAAAAACTCTGCTTACGTCTCATACTTAACCAGCAATGATTAATGGTATATGATGGGGTGTGTTTTTGTTACATTGTATAATTTTATTACCATTTGTCACTTATCTCATTCTTTGGCTAACCCAGATTCGGCTCCCAGACTGGCTCTGGTCCCATTAATCTCTTTTGACAGCAAGCGTTTATTTAGTTAAGCATAGCTCAGAAATTTTAAGTTAATAATTAGAAATGAAATATTTTTTCTAGACACGTGCTACTCATTTTAATTTTCCACAACTTGCTGCTTCGATTTCCAAATTTCTGGGAATAGTGGCGGTGAACTACACTGTCAAAAATAAATTTTTACAGTATAATAGAGCTAATTTTACAGCAATAAACTGCAAAATTGCTAATTTTACGGTAGTAAACTGTAAAACTGCTAGTTTACAGTAATAAACTGTTTGCGAAAATGATTCGCTGGAAGAAGCTGGATCCGCCTAAAAGAAATGTATTCGGGATGATTTCAAGCTTCAATAGAAGATCAAGACTTCTAAATACTTCTTCGAGAATTCAGTTATTTTAATTCCATATGTCAAGCTGTTCATGTTCTTCAAGGAACACTTAACGATAGTTTAAATAAATTAAAACACTTTATTTACAATATTTACATTTCATCAAGAATGGCTAAATTTGGCATATCAAGAATGCTCAGAACAAAATTGCGATCAAGTATCAAGAGTTCATGTTTCAAGAATAACAAAAATTATAGAATTCCAAACGATTATTAATTTATCGTCTGCTTCTTTCAAATGCTGCCAAACCAAAACTTGAAACAAAAAGCTTAACTAAAAATAAAGAAAAGATATGCAAATAGAACTAAAAATTAAATATTCAACACCGCCCTTGGTCTACTTATTATAGAGGTTGACATTTTTGACATCGGACTAATTCTGTGTACCTGATAAAAGCGGCCAACTTAGACAAGTGGTCAACTTTGCAAGTTTCACTGTAGATAGCACGATGGCATTATTTATTTCTTACACTGCAAAAAATAAATTGTTGTTTTTACAGTATAAGACTGAAAGTAGAGGTCTCAGTTTAAAACTTCAGTTTAAACTGTAAAAGCGCAGTAATATACAGTAAAACTAGCTTTTTTTATAGTTTATTACTGTAAAACTAGTAATTTTACAATTTCTTACTGTAAAATTAACAATTTTACAGTTTATTACCATAAAGTAGGCTGTATTATATTGTAGAACAATAGTGTAATACTGGCAGCATAGGTTCCATTTAAAACTCTAAAATGCACAGTAATAAACTAAAACTAGAAATTTTAGTTTTTTACTGCAAATTTAGCAATTTTGCAGTTTATTACTGTGAAAACAACAGTAATACCGGCAGCAGAGTTTCCATTTAACACTGTAAAATGCACAGGGCTATGAAAGAATAGTATCATCTGGTAGAACAACAAGGGGGGTTGGGGGCAGAGATGAAAACCGACCGAAATGTGCATGAAAACTCGAAAAACTACACAAGGAGCTATGAGAAATTAAACTTTGTTCTTCGTTTTTCTCGAAATCGCTTTTTGGTCACTTTCATCTCCCCCCCCCCCCTGGCCCTTTAAATGTAAAACTAGCAATTTTACAGTTTACTACTGTAAAATTAACAACTTTTCCAGTTTATTACCGTAAAATTACAATAAAATTTACTGTATTATACTGTAAATACAACGTTCATTTTTTAGAGTGCACGATGCATTATTTTTTTAAACAGTCGAACCTGTTTATCTCGAAAACCTCTCTAATAGGGTGGGGCGAAAAATAAAAAATTTTACAGATTAACTTCTAATAGTTGCCAAAAGTTGTCTTTGGTGATAGTTAGCTTTTGTGCAAAATTTGGGAAAAATCGGTTCATATCTTCAGGGGGCGCTGCGATCGCAAAGTTTTATCATAGCTTTTATCGGGATTTTATGGCTAAAATATGAAAAATAATGCCGTTAGCTAATCTCATTGCATTTTTTTTACTCATAAGATATATTCATGCATTCAAAGCATATGAAATAACTCACAAAAAATATTTTATATGATATATTTATATTTCAAGCATTTAAAAAAAAACAAAAACGTGAAAAAAAGTGATTTTTTTTAAATATAAATATATCATATAAAATAATGTTTGTGGGTCATTTTATATGCTTTTAATGCATGAAAACATCTTTTGAGTGAAAAAAAAAAATGCAATGAGATTAGCTAACGGCATTATTTTTCATATTTTAACCATAAAATCCCGATAAAAGCTATGATAAAACTTTGCGATCGCAGCGCCCCCTGAAGATATTAACCGATTTTTCTCACATTTTGCACAAAAGCTAACTATCACCAAAGACAACTTTTGGCAACTATTAGAAGTTGATCTGAAAAACTTTTTATTTTTCGCCCCACCCTAATAGTCATCACAATTAGTAAAAGGTGGACTCGCAACATGTCGTACAGTAAAATATTCACCAATATCAATGCAAAACAATCTATTAAGTATTTGACTTTGTTCCGACCGCTTATTTTTGTAAATTTTATCACAAACTCTGTGTCTCGAAACCTCCGTATCTCGAAGTTTTCTTCTGTCCCATGAAATTCGAGAGAATTTGTATCGCTTTCAATTCCATCGTCCGTCCACCAAGGATCTTTGGAATTCTCCTCGGCGATTCTGTGCCTCCTTTCGGTTCTTGTCCGGGCGCGTGGCCCTCGGATTAGCTTACAAGTGTCATGAGCCGTACAATGGCGCTGTGCAAGGTTGGACACGGGTTCGCGGGTCCCGACACAATGGGAGAACAGGGGACCTCCGCGGGACGGCCCCGTGGGAGGTAGAGGGGGGGGGGAGGTCCCTCGGGACCACCCGAGGAGCTCCTTTTGTGCTTCGTCCCCGATTAGGATGCAGAATTCTTTCTGGCCCGGAGTCTGTTTTCGGAAATGGTGTAAATACTATTTTGGAATTTCACCGACAATTTGTGTCTCTTCAAGTTTTATTTCGTGGTGGTGACACTACACTGTGAAAAATAGATGTTGTTTTTACAGTATAGTACAGTCAATTTTGCAGTATTAAACTGTAAAATTGCTAATCTTACAGTAATAAATTGTAAAATTGCTAGTTTATAGTAATGAACTGTAAAATGGCTGGTTTCACAGTTTATTAGTGCATTTTATTAGCTTTAAACAAGAACCTCTGCTGCAGGGACGTCATTTCGAATTTTTCCAGGGTGGGGGGGGGGGGGCAAAGGGTGCATACACAATGAAAAATTACCAAAAAGTGGCAAAAACCACACCCACTTATATGCCAATACATTGATTTCCCAAAGTCAGGGGGGGGGGGCAAATGACCCCCCTGCCCCCCTAAATGACGGACCTGCTCTGCTGCCAGTATTATACTGTTGTTTTTACAGTATAATGCAGCTAGTTTTAGAATAATTTTACAGTAATAAACTGTTAAATTGCTAATCTTACAGTAACGAACTGTAAAATTGCTAGTTTACAGTAATGAACTGTAAAATTGCTGTAATAGTTTCAGTTTATTACAGTGCATTTTCCAGTTTTAAATTGGAACATCTGCTTCCAGTTTTATACTGTTGTTTTTACAGTATAAAATGCAGTTAGTTTTATAATAAAATTGTACAAACTGTAAAAATAACTAATTTTACAGTAATAAACTAAAATTGTGGTAATAAACTAAAATTGCTGCTGTACAGTGATAAACTGTAAAATAACTAGTTTTACAGTTTATTACTGTGCTTTTCCAGTTTAAACTGGAACCTCTGCTGCCAGTATTACGTTATAAAAACAACAGATTTTTTTTTTTTTTTTGCAGTGTAGTAAAACACAAACTTTTTAAAAGTTCTCAAACTTTTTCCCGTTTTATCAACTTCGGTTGAAAATTTTTCTTCAAATATCCCTAGCGCACCAACGAGAACGAGGAGTTAACTCTATAATTCTGCAAAATTCGCTACGTGGCAGTACGAAATCAGATTAAAACATGCAGTGGTGCCTACAGGGGGGGGGGGGGTATCATGACGCAGACTGTTTAATTCAAGTTTTTAGACGGTTCCGGTATCATTTTTCAGGGCTCGTTCTTCGGTGGAGAGAGGAGTGTGCTCCGTAGCAGTTGAGCTGGTGCTTCATAGCACTTTGGAGGATGAACAATGAACATCTCTGAATGATATATATGATAAATATGCAATTACAATGCACATTCTTAACTCCAAGTTACACTTAATATTTTAAATAATTTTCATTGCTAAAACTTAATGGCTCCTCTGCCCTCTGGGATACATTAGATCCGCAAATATTATGAAAAAGAAGTTAATGACTGAGTGGCGTATCGGAGGGGGTCCACTCCACTGGAGAGGAATTGAGTACAGATATGAATGCATGCATAGGCGGCTCGTACAGGGGGGGGGCAAGGGGGGCGACTGCCCCGTCACTTCCAAAAGTAAAGAGACCTTGCCCTCTCATTCTTCACGGACAAAAAGTGATGATCGAGTGAAAAATAATTTGTTGCTGAGTGGATTGATTTATTTCACCGAAATAAAAGCTGAAAATTCTAAAATAAGCTAAAATTTTAACTTTTTTCATGCTATTTCATAAAACTGGAACTTTTAATCGTAGTTAGCCAGCCTAGCTGACTCTTAAGGTCATATTCCGCATTTTTTTAGAGAACATTTTTTCCAGTAATGTTAAAATACATTATAAGATAGCCAAATTTCACACAAAAAAAGAAACTTCAGAGGTGTTGCCTTCTACCCCCCCCCCCCACACACTTTTTTGGTGTACCAGCCGCTTATGAATACATGTATGTAAGTAACGATCGACTCTTGGTCATCAAAAATTCAATGCAGAGCAACTTAACCAGTCACTTGGAATTCATGTGCGCTCTGCTGTTCCAATGAAGTTTGTTGAAGTTACCCTTTCTCTCATAGTCTACATCAGTCGTAGTCGATCGCGATCGACTAGTTAATCTCCAGCACCTTCTGAGTCAATCGCGGCAATGTTTTGAACCTTACTTTATGTCCGAATGGAATTAATAAACATTAATTTCTGAAACAAAATTAGGTTTAACGTCAATCTCAAAAGCTATTTGAAAACACTCCATGGCTTTAATTGCCACTGCAACTTTTTATTGTCATTATTTATTGAAAATAAAGCACTATACTTGTGTCCGAAGATATTATCATGCGAGTTACCATTACATTATTTTAGCAATTTATAGCGATCGCTTAGTAAGTTTCAAAGCCTTTTTTGAAATAGTTGAAGTCAGCATTATCGTGTATGCAACACATCCGTTTATGACTATAGTGTATGTAATATGTATCACGCCCCCGCCCCCAAAGTTATTTTGTGTTCACACTAAACTTGAGAAGTAATCTTCTATCAATTTTGGTTGCCACATCAAACGAGTCACAGCCAAGGTGATCAGACCAAACTCGGAGACCAAACATGGCGGTTTAGGTGATCGTCTAGGCATTCCAGAGGAGTGCCGACTCGTGGGGTGGGCGGCCCCAATTGAGTCTTCAGGTGGAGAAGTTGTGTTCGACCTTCATTAGCCCCCTCCGTGAATGGCCACCTGCCGATCCCCGGGAACGAGATGAATGGGGAGACCCCCGGGGGAGAGTTTGCCCATTAGGGTCTGCCCCCCCCCCTGCTCGGCCACTGTGCGATCTCAGCTCCAGATTGTGTCTGCCCCCGTGTAATAAAGTCTGTCCGTAGAAAGAGAAAAAATAAAGAAGAATCTTGGGGGCACGAATAAAATATGCCGAACAGGCAGGTATATCAGGTGTGCAGGCATAAACACTTTTTGAATGTATGTATGTATGTATGTGTGTGCGTATGTATGTCGCATAACTCAAAAACTGTATGCCGTAGTAGCTTCTTACTTCTTAGTTAAAATTTGATGATATAAAAGTGAAGCAGAGAATATACATACGTACATATACGGGGGCGCCGACTCGCAAAAATTATTGAGGGTAGGGGGGGCAGGGCATGGAGGCTACAGGCTAATAGGGCCCTAAGCTATTTCAGTTATGCTGATATTTTGAAAACATGCCCCAAATACCCCTTGTTTTCTCCAAAAATGACCCCCTCATGAACTAGAATCCTGACTCGAGCTTGAGTCCGAACAACTTTGTTGGGGGCAAAAAAGGCCATTGTTGTCACTTTGAGTCTTTATTCGCTGCTTCTGCCCTCGTTTGTTTGTTTTTTCTTTCTTTTTTCAATGTGTGTTCGTTTGTCTTTTTAATTTCGTTCCTAGAGGACAATGGGGGTATCAAGTGAATGGTATGCAAACACTCTCTCTGTGTAGGGTAAAAATATTCAAAATTTCAGGGGGTACGGGGATTTCTCCTCCGTGAAAATTTTTGAAAAATAGACTTAAAATTTTACATTTTAAGGCGTTTTAAAAGAGTGATTAGCACTACGAAGTTATCAGGGGAAAATAGGTACACAACACCCTATTAAAAATTAATCATTCCCTGCAAAATAAACATTTCTTGCTGTTTGTTAAATTGTAGACATTAATCGACAAAGACGCAATTGGACAAATTATTGATGGAGGGGGGGGGAGAGCCTCCCTAGTCCCTAAGCCCCATCTAGTCCACGCTAGTGTACATACAGTTCTCCGTAAAATTTTTCAAAGCACCAAGTTTTTTCCCTCTCTCTCTCCCCCCCCCCCTTCTTCATGTACACAAACGCCTTTGCAGAGGCAGACAGAGTTTGAATCAGAAATTTTTGCTGATGAATGTCCCAACGCGATGCTTTATGTCATACATGCTCGATAGATGGCGCCCTCCGTCATTACTTTCGGACAAAAAGAAGTCTCCACAAGGATGTATTGCAGGAAAGCTGTTTTTAAAATCGTCTGTGCTTTTTTTTCTCTGCGACTTCGGTGATAAAAAATGATTCGAAACAGCAGGGGCGGACACAGAAATAGTTTTTGGGAGGGGCCCATAAAAGTGAAAAATGCCCCCCCCCCCTTTATTCATATTCTCACAAAGTTCCTTTAAAATGTTTAAAAAAGAAAAAAAAAGGGGAAAAAGAAAAAAAAATCTGTCAATTAATCTACTTAAAGTACATACAGAAAGATTACATACATGTAGTAATTTACTTCGAATGCGTGGCGGCAAGAATTAGTTTCAACATTTTAAGCCAATCAACTATTAAACCTTATTCAATAAGTTATTCAATATTATTTAACCTAATTAGTAAATTACTTGTCAATATGGTTTAAAACAAAAAGTTATCAAACCGAAAACGTCGCTTTTTTTCATCACAGAGCAATGAATGAATGAATCGTGATATTACGTACCATTGATTTCACACCGCCTGAGTTTTATGTATTTTTTTACACTGAATAACACCTGATCGCCCTATTATTCCCATAGCAAACCAAAGTGATGTTATTCAAATATGCTGTCCATTGTCCAATATGCATGAGCTTTTTTTAAAGACACAGTTCATAATTTTTTACTTATGTTATGGAGAAATTAAAAAGCAATTAAACATTAAATATGAATTATTTTTATCCTTTTGGGAGCCCCCCCCCCCCCCAAATCCGCTACTGAATGCGATGGCGGTGCTGGCCTGTCATTTTAAGTTTTTCCAGGGAAGAGGACCCAAAGGGTAAAAACACTTACAATTTCACCAGAAAACAACAAAAACCACGCCGATTTATATTTAAATGCATTGATCTCTCAAAGTCGGGGAGGGGGGCGGTTGACCACCCCTGCCCCCCCCCCCCTAAATGACGGGCCTGTGGCGGTGTTTCACTTTTTACTCCAACAAACCAAGAGGCCGCCGAACTCGTGTCCCTACAAGGATAAAAAAGCAGTTAAAATTGGTAAAAAAAGAGAAATAAAAAAAACTATGTGGAGAGTGATGAGTGTGCCGGCAGGATGAAAGAGACACCGGATACCTCTTTCCGGGGGGGGGGGGTCCACCTGCCGCTCCCCCGGGGGGGGGGGGGAGGGGAAGCGGATTCTTTTTATCTCTCCGGATTCGGTTTCCGCAGATGAGGCGAAGATATCTTTCCCGCCGAATGGGTGGTACAGAAGAGAAGACCTCTGAAGAGTCAGAGATTCCACCTGTTATTACGGTCGCAAGAGGAGTTTAGAGAACAGTTCCGACAGACAAACAATCGTTTCCGGACCGATTTAATGGAATTCTTATAGGAAAAGCTGCCGAAGATAGCCATCATCCAATCTCGCTCTAATTCGAAAATTCTGCTGAGATTGCGATTCAGGGGACTCTTTTCCATTCCTTTATCATGGTGATAACGGATGGTTACAGCTTGTTCTAGGGGCATAACCAGGCGGGGGTGGGGACTTCTTTCAGAATTAATCATATGCAGCTTCCCTCGCTTAATTCCTACAGATATAAAGACAGGATCGTCATTTCAAGTTTTTCCAGGGGGCCAAAGGCTGAAAATACAGAGCGATTTCATCGGAAAACATCGGCAAAAACCACGGCCACTTATATACATTGATTTCTCAAAATCGGGGGGGGGGGGGCAATTGATCCCCCTATTCCCATTAATGACGGGCCTGTTTTAAGATTTACATATAAGGACTATCAGGGGCGCCCAATGGGAAGTTAGGCAAGATCACTGTCACCTGTTGTTGATGATTCGGTAAATTTTGGGACATAATTGCGATTTTTAAATGCCAAAATGTCATTTTCATTCGATATACTTATATGTGCAGTAGGGTGGGGCGAAAAATGAAAAGTTTTTCAGATCAACTTCTAATAGTTGCCAAAAATTGTCTTTGATGATAGTTAGCTTTTGTGAAAAATTTGAGAAAAATCGGTTAATATCTTCAGGGGGCGCTGCGATCGCAAAATTTTATCATAGCTTTTATCGGGATTTTATGGTTAAAATATGAAAAACAATGCTGTTAGCTAATCTCATAGCAGTTTTTTTTACTCTTAAGATATATTCAAGCATTCAAAGCATACGAAATAACTCACAAAAAATTAATTAATATGATATATTTATATTTCAAGCATTTAAAAAGAAACAAAAACGTGAAAAAAATGATTTTTTTTAAAATATAGATATATCATATAAAATAATGTTTGTGAGTCATTTCATATGCTTTTAATGTATGAACACATCTTTTGAGTAAAAAAAACGCAAAGAGACTAGCTAAAGGCATTCTTGTTGATATTTTAACCATAAAATCCATAACAAAGCTATGGTAAAACTTTGCGATCGCAACGCCCCCTGAAGATATTAACCGATTTTTCGCAAATTTTGCACAAAAGCTAACTATCACCAAAGACAACTTTTGGCAACTATTAGAAGTTGATCTGAAAAACTTTTTATTTTTCGTCCCACCCTAATGTGCAGGACCAACAAGAGGCCATATAGTCGTGAATTAGGGGTCCGAATCAGAATCGGAGTAGTATAAAATTTATAAGTTGTAAAGGGGAGGGGGTCCCGAAACCAAAGTGACTAGGGGTCCGCCCTGTGTGTGTGTATACCTAGATTTTACCATTCAACAAAATTCGGGGTTCCTTTCGGCAAATTGGGAATCACCACCCACCCACAAACGTAAGCTCGGGGCGCCCTTGAGTATTATTAGATATATCTTTCTCCAGAAACAGAAATGTAACTTCCCACTATGAAATTTCAACTGGTTGGTGCTTACGTCTAGGGGCACAACCAAGTGCCCCAAGACGTAAGCACCAACCAGTTGAAATTTCATAGTGGGAAGTTATTTTTCTGTTTCTTCTAAAATCGTGATCTTCTAAAATTCTTCCCATCCACATCTAGCTTTACTCCCTTAGTTATTGCAGAAATAAAGCTTTGCATATGAGGAACCTTAAGACCCAGATTAAAACAATAAAGTGGCGCAAGATTTTCTTTTAAGTTGAGCATAATTAAGTTGCTGTACGTCTTTCACCTTTTACAAATTTAAACTGATTTTGTAGTTCGATAGATAGAGTGAGAGAGAGAGACAACACTGAGAACAGGAATAGCGCTATTTTATTTTTCTCTGAAGTTTTATAAAGATGGCATAAAATGAAAATAAAAAACCGGATAATGAAATTTTACTGATAAGAAATTAAAACAAAGATTCTGCATAAAGTTGGGAGGGGGAGGCTTCTGAAATTTCAGATTTTGCACCTCACTTCACATATCGGAGCTCTTTTTAAAAAATTCTAGCTCCTCCTAGGAAAAAATCTTGTGTACGCCACCAGGGCCTGATTATGGCACAGGGCAGCTAGGCCTGGGACTGAGGCCCTATTTTTCTTTGCATTTTTCTTGCCCCCTATTTTTTTAAAAACTATTGCACAGCATTTAATAATAAATTAATTGAAAATAAAAATTCTTCCAATACTTAATTAATATTTGTCTTATTCATTTTATGCAAGTAAAACAGATTTTCTTAAGAATTAGCTGTAAAACTCTTAAGCTAAAACGAATATAAACAAGAAGTTCTGTCAAGAACTAGACGAGCCTACTTTCCCGTACATCGACATCGGCAATCTAGCATCTAATCAATATTCTCTTGAATATCTGAAACTGAAAATTATGTCAAACATACCTTTATAACACTTAAAGCTGATTTCTAAAAGCAAAATATACCCCTCTCATCAGATGATCAGAACACGTAAAAAGTAAATAAACGAGTCAATAAAGTTTTGTCGCACCTTTTAAAGATGTAACTGCTATAGTTCTTCCGTAGAAAAATTTCACAATCGTTTTCAAATGAAAAAAAAAAATAAATAAATAAAAGTACAAAGAACATCAAAACACATTTTATCGAAGAAAGAAAAAAAACCTCGTTCGTTAATAAAATGTCTCGAATTTTATTTTTAATCCGTTGCCAGTTGTTAAATATAAGCAAAGAATAAAATGCTCTCGTGAATGAACAATTTTTGTAATAAAAAAAAAAATATCGTCTGCCAAAAAAAAAAAAAATAAATAAATAAATAAAAATAATAATAATAAATTAAACAAAAAAAAAGAAGAAATAAACAAAAAATCGTCTGCCCAGTCAGTCATTTTTTTCTGAGCTTGCATTTCCGCCATGTTTGCGGAGTCGGAGTCGGAATCAGAGTCCTCACAGAAGATTTTTCTGAAAAGTACTTAACATACATTTTTTATCAAAACTGTTTTCTTACAAAGTTAGTTTGAAGGAAATCCGCCTTTAAGTTCAGAATCAACATTCAATTTAAATTTCTCCGTAGGCGCTCATGTTAAAATTTTTTCTGAACGGTTCATCATTGAACGAAAAATGGTTCAAATTGAAAAGTGAAATATAGGAATGAGCCTCTCCGAGATCTTTCGAACAAAAAAAAAAGTTTATTCAATTCGGACGGTTCACTTAAAAGTTATTAGGTGGGGAAAGGTTGTTTGAACGGTTCAATGTTGAACGAAAAAAATGTTCAAATTGAAAATTTAAATACGGTAATGAAGTATCCTTGCCGATATCTTTCGAACAAAAAAAAGTTTGTTTAAATCGGATTGTTCACTCAAAAGTTATTAGGGGTGAGAGCTTGTTTGAACGGTTCAATGTTGAACGAAAAATTGTTCAAATCAAAAATGTAGGTACGGGAATGAAGTGTCCTTGAAAAGATCTTTCGAACAAAAAAAAATTTGTTCAAATCGGACTGTTCATTCAAAAGTTAGTACCGCGGGACCGGTTGTTTGAACGGCTCAAAGTTGAACCAAAAATTGTTCAAATCAAATATGGGAATGAGCTGTACTCGCCGAGATCTTTCCAACAAAAAAAAGTTTGTCCAAATCGGAATGTTCATTCAAAAGTTATTAGGGGGGGGGGGGACAGACAGACCGACCGACAGACCGACACACAAATTCCCCATCTCAATACCCTACTTTCAAATTTTTAATTTTTCGATATTCATTTTACCTCTTTATTTTTTTAACTTGGCGATATTTTTTGGATTTGGCGATATTTTTTTTAACTTGGCGATTTTTTTTTGTACTTGGCGATATTTTTTAGATGCATTAAGCTACTTTTAATACTTTTTTCGTCTTTCTTTTATTTTTAACGGGAAAGTAGGCTAAAAAGCAGTATCAGTGCTAGACATAATGCATTCAGTGTACGACTGCATATTGCCCTGCAGGACAAACCCGAAGGGGGCTAGCACCGACACTGCGAAAAAGTTAAAGATTATTTTTGTTGACTCAAAAAGGTAGAACGCAGAGAGGGGCCTCCAAAGTATTGTCGGTCTCGGACCTCACGTTTAGTTATTCGGGTCCTGTACGCCAGTAAAAATATATGACTTCCTCCAGAAATTTCAACTGGTTAGTGCTGATTACGTCGGGCCAGCAGTTCTTGCCCTCTCCAAAAGGAGAGGCCGTCAGAAGTCGGCCCGGGCCTCAGGCGTGTATTAATAGCTCGACCGTAAAGGGCTGTGGATCTGATTTCAGGTGAATGCCGCGGTCTCACAAGGGCTCGATTGTGGGATCCCTTTTTAGAATCCGCCGCATAAACAGCCGAATGAAAGGAGGCTTTGTCGGAGGGGGCAGGGACCATCCGTTTTCTTCGCGACTTTCTTGGGAACTTCTGCCATTCCAGAGCTTCCCATACTCGAAGGTGAACCGACGCGTGGAAGTTCACTCGCTATGTACCCTCCGTCAGCTAATAATCAGTTGACACGTGGAGTGTCAACTTTAACATTGAGGAAAGTATAAAGCAGTAAGTAACCGCCTCTGAGCCAGGGCTAAGGCAGAAACATGCAATACACTAGAGATGAGCCGGGCTCGGCCCGAGCCCGAGACGGACTCGGGCCCTTTAACTTCAAGCAACTTTCGGGCTCGGGCGGGCTCGGGCTCGATCTCATATTAAGATCGTTAGTTTTTATACAAATACAACGTTCATGGAATAAAATATTGGGGTACTTAAAGAGCGTGAGAACAGTTTTTCTTAATGGCAACAATAATAATAATAAATATTCAAAAAGATAGCACCCACTTATAATATATTGCGATTGCTATTACGATATACCATATGGCAGTGCATCCCAAGTGGAAATTAAAAATATATATTGATGTTTGATACACTCGGGCTCGGGCCGGGTCGGGCTCAAAACAAGACAATATCACTCGGGCTCGGATTAAAAATTCTCGGGCTTGGGCGGGCTCGGGCCTTCAAAAGTGAGCCCGAACTCATCTCTACAATACACCACCAGCTGGGTTATTCCAGTTTCGTGCTTATTATGCCCTCATCAGCATGGAGTAGGAATTAAACGAGCTTGAGGCAAAAATCCTCTTAAAGAGCCAAGAGAGCCAACAAAAACTGGTAGCTAAATGGGAAATTAGAACACCAGCGAGCGACCGCACTTGGTACGGTACAACTCGAAAATTTTGAAGCAAACCAGTTTTTGTTGGCTCTATCTTTGCTCTATAAGAGAATTTTTGCCTCCAACTCGTTTAATTCCTACTCCATGCTGATGAGTGCAGAATAAGCACGAAACTGCAGTCCATGGGTGGAATAAACGAGCTGGTAATGTATTGCATGGGTCTGCCTGAGCCCTGGCTTAGGAGGTGGGGGGGGGGGGGTTACTTACTGATTTTTATTGAGGAAAGTGTTTTTCAGAAATCGATGAAATCCGACTATCTCCTCGGTTCAGCCAGGATTTTTTGCTTCTGAAAGTTTAAATGGTTAAAATTTTATTTTCAATTTCAAACGAATCCGATGTGTCATAATGATGGATCAAGAGGGGGCAAATATTTGCACTGTGGACGTTGGAATTCCGACCAAATGCCAGTATACAGTTGGACGAGTGAAGCAGCGCACCCCGAAATTTCCAGCCTAATACTACTCTGCAACGTTTCTTGACAATAACATCGTGACGTCAGCGTGACGTTAGCCTATGAAAAACGAGCTAGATAAAACGTCACAGTCTACTTGGCGAATGAGAGGAGATCGCTGACTGGTTGTGAACTCTTATTGGCTCCGCCCGTAGTGACGTTCAGTGTCAAGTTAAGTTGCTTTCTAGTATAGCAGCTGCCACAAGACAACAACAGTAGAAGCGCTGGTTTTCGTTTTAACCTATTAATGCCTCACATTTTTTTTTCCAAAGATATTTGGAAAAGATAGGATCGTTGGATCCAAAGATTCCAACGGTTATGTTGCTGCAATCTGTTAATAATGAATTGAAATAATACCAAATTAATAATTTAACACTTATTTTTGAAATACTCATTTTTGGAAAATTCAGACACTTTTTGGACGTCCCTAAAAAGGGACGCTAGGCATTAATGGGTTAAAATATTAAAACCAATAAAAAGTGAAGCAAGTTTACTGATATCGAAGCCGTTGTTCTCCTCGCTTTTGATGGGGCCCCGGGAAGGGATCCCTCAGGACTCTGCTAATATGCCTGCTATGGTAGAAAATAGTCTAAAATCAGATCTCGGTTGACCTGCCCAGATCGAGTTTCCTATACTACTCTGCAACGTTTCTTGACAACAACATCGTGACGTCAGAGTGACGTTTGCGTGACGTTAGCCTATGAAAAACGAGCTAGATAAAACGTCACAGCCTACTTGGCGAATTAAGAGGACATCGCTAACTGCTTGTGAGCTCTTATTGGCTCCGCCTGTAGTGACATTCAATGTCAAGTTAAGTTGCTGTCTAGTGTAATAAGTTACATATGAAAATGTAGATAAACATATTCCTAACAGGATAGCATATGGCTTTCTAAACAAAAGTGCTCCAATCAGTGGCGTATCCAGGAATTGATTTTGGGGGGTGCACATCGAACATCGACACTGTGATGAGAAAGGAAAAAAATCAAGAAAAATGGTGAAACTTTAAAAACGCAGTATTTCAATTTAATTTTTTCTATTGAACGTTGCTCAAAGATTGTTTTTTTTTTTTTTTTTTTTTTTTTTTTTTTTTTTTTTTTTTTTTACAAAAATTAATATCATGCAAGAACAATAAGGCGCGGGTACATCGCTCATTTTTCTCTCACATTTTCACAATTACAGAATGACAATTAATTTTGCTTCTTATTGTCGAAAACAAGTATTTTTCATTGAAAAAACCTGAAGCATATTTACATGAAGGTTACGTGTTTTTTCAAAATTCGGTGCCACCATTTTTTATAGTCTTACAAAATCTTGGGGGGTGCATTGGTCCCTTGGCACCCCCCCCCCTGGATACGCCACTGGCTCCAATCATAGGGTTGTCGCCTATTTGAAGTTCCGGTAGTTGAGAAAAACTGTAGTTTTTCTGCAGGTATCTTCAGATCTTGCAAGAATCTGCAGTTTTTTGAAAGTTAGAAGCAGATCTAAATTTTTCACAAACGACGCTTATTCGACTCAAAACTCGACATTTCCGCAGGAAAATGATTGTATGATTTAGAAATTATGCGCCTTGCAGAATTATGTGTTAAAAAAAAAAAAAAAAAAAAAAAACTGCAGAAATTTCGGAGTTTTCTGCTAAATTTCTTCTTTAACTTGAAGACAACTGCAGGAAATCTGCAAAATGACTGCATTATTGAAATTTTAAAATCGCGACAACCCCATGAAAGGAGCACTTTCGCTTAGTCAGCCTCATACCATCGTGTTTGTAATATTTTTATCCACATTTTTATATATATACATATTAGGAAGCTCGATGAGGGTAGATAAACCCAAGTCGGATCTTGCACTACATCTATGGCCGCTCGGGTAGCATTCCATCGAGTTACATAACTCAGAACTCTTTGTTTGGGGGGCAGTGCCACTGTTCAGGATTAATGGGCTTCGGCCACCCGCATCAAACCCGGTTCTACGTCGAGCGGCGCTAATCGAGGGGACCGCGATTTCCCGCTTTGTGCGAGCGATATGGGTCCCGAGGGGCATTTTCGCAAAGGGGCCGGGTCCAATTTCAGGCCCCAGAGCATTCTGTCGTGACGGTTGAAAATGAGACGGGAATAGTTTGCGTTTTTTTTTTTTTTTTTTTTGTCATGCCAGTTCTATGGTCCCGGATCCGGCATGGGTTGCTTTATTAACCTTTTGGGTCCGGGCTGACACAAAAATTCGAAATTGGGCTGCAAAAAATAAGCTGTTGTTTTTACAGTATAATAGCGGCAGCAGAGGAGAGGTTCCAGTTTAAAACTGAAAGCACAGTAGTCAACTGTAAAACTAGCTATTTTACAGTTTATCACTGTAAAACTAGCAATAATAAAACATAATGAAACATTTTCCTCAATGGGAAAATACGGCTTCTTTTGATAGCCCTGACTGTGCAAATCAAAGACTCGAAAAATGCACAGAAAAACACTTTACACTTGAGTTTAAATGCGAAAAGAGCAATTCTTCTCCCATACTCGCTTGCACTGCAAGAAATGAAGTATTGTTTTTACAGTATAATACTGGCAACAGAGATTCCAATTTAAAACTGTAAAATGCACAGTAATAAACTGTAAAACCAGCAATTTTACAGTCTATTACTGTAAAACTAGCAATTTTACAGTCTATTACTGTAAAACTAGCAATTTTACCATAAAATTAGCTGTAATATACTGTGAAAATAACAGTATAATACTGGCAACAGAGGTTCCAGCTTAAAATTGTAAAATGCACAGTAATAAAATGAAAAACTAGAAATTTTACAGCTTAAAATTTTAAACTAGCAATTTTAGTCTACTACTGTAAAATTAGTAATTTTCCAGTTTATTACTGTAAAATTAGCTGCATTATGCCGTAAAAACAACATTTATTTATGATAGTGTAGGCAAAAAACGGACCGCCGAGTTCACTCTCCTCTTCGTAAGAGGTAGTAAGAGAGCTCTATGGAACTAGTAAGCCTGGTGGTCAACTATGTCCGCGGATTGCCGCGTCCAATGCCAATCCTGTGACAAATATCGCTCCGGTCACACAACTCCGTGACTCGAAACCAGAAATGTCTCCAAGAACGCATGGCGATGAGAATTCCCGGGAAATTGTCGGAGAAATTAATAGAGGTCAACGGTTGAGCAGTCTTTGGAGCACAAAGCACATGGAGTGCAAATGTTGTACCACCTCGGGCTCAAAGGGCTAAAATCGAATCAGAGCCAGAGTTGGCGAAGCGGTGCGATTCAATTCAAATTTCTGGCGCAATTTCCATTTGAATTAATCTTAGAGGTCTCTGGCAGAGCGGTCTAAGGCGTGTAGCCGATAACTCTGAGGCGGTGGGTTCGACTCCCACCCCAGCTCCGGATGTACTTTCCTTCCTTTGTGATGTAACTCTTTCATACATTGTCTGTACAAGATATATGTAATAAAAATCATGTGTAATGGAGGCAAGACACTAGACTGTAGTCCTCATCAAAAACCTTGGCACATAGCCCCAAAACGAAACGAAACGAACGAATTAATCTTCGGGAGTTCGTTTAAATATTCCTCCCCCCACCCCCCGATTCAGAAAGAAAAAGCTTTCATTTCTTCTTTTAAATTGATTACAGTGTTGTATCCGTACCTGATGTGTGCCGAGTGTGGTTGATTGACAAATACGAATACAACAATTACGAAAAATGGGGTTTATTTTACAGGCGATAAACTTGAAGTTATTTTAGCTAACTGACAGATGCGGCGACATGTTCCAGAATTATGAAGCAGTCTATATCTTGCCAACAGTAAGTAATGTAACAAAATGCTGTTGCCAACAACAGAGTACACTGTTAAAAAAAGATGTTTTTACACCATTAGACGACTAATTTTACAGCAATTTTACAGTAATAAACTGTAAAATTGTTAATTTTACAGTACAGTCGAACCTATTTATCTCGAAAACCTCTCTATGTCGAATTATTTAAATTTCCCTGCTTTTACGGCATAAATTTCATGTTTTTTCTCATGTTTATCTCGAACGATTTTTCCCGAAAAGCTCTCTATCTCGAATTTCGACGACTCTCATTTTTGAATTTCATCTCCAGTCACCTTTATCAATGGTACAACTTGGAGACAAAAATCATCTTTTGCACACTCATTCAAAGACTATGTTCGCACTTCCGGTATATGCATTAACTTGCCACCGATATAGTCATCACAATTAGTAAAAGGTGGACTCGCAACATGTCGTACAGTAAAATATTCAACAATATCAATACAAAACAATCTATTAAGTATTTGACTTTGTTCCAACCGCTTATTTTTGTAAATTTTATCACAAACTCTGTGTCTCGAAACCTCCGGAACTCGAATTTCTCTTCTGTCCCGTGAAATTTGAGATAGATTAGTAGACTGTAAAATTGCTAGTTTACAATAAAAACTGTAAAATGGCTAGTTTCAGTTTATTACTGCTCTTTTAGTTTTAAACTGGAACCTCTGCTGCCAGTATTATACTGTAAAAACAGCAGCTTACTTTCTGCAGTGTAAGTCCCAAAAAAAAATTAACTAATAGAGTACAAAAAAAAAAAAAAAAAAAAAAATCGTCAAAATTGCTATTTCGACCTGTTCGAATACCTTTAGGCGAATATGAAATGTCATTCTGTTTCGATTCCAAATTGAGGCGTTCCGAATTTGGAAGGAAAGGTCCGACGTTTTTCCCGGACATCGGGAATCGAAGACCCGCGGACGAGTGCAGAGAGAAATAAATCTCCCGCGGAAAAGCGCAGACGATCCCGATCCCAGCCAGGAAATGGAAGAAGTCGAAACAAAAATCGAATTCCGGAACGGTCGCGCAACAACCACTTTCTCCCGCCGAAAGGAATTCGAACGAAAGATGGATAAGGTCATTCCGAAGCTCTCGCGCCCTTTTTTCTCTCACAATATTCCACTGACAGCTCTATTCGTTCGCTCCGAAGGGAACGTCTCCGCCCATCACTTACCGATGGAACGCGGGAGAGAGAGAGAGAAAAAAAATGTTCTTTACATTCCGACAGCCCTGACGGAGGCGAGTCGAGCTGTCGGCCATTTCTATGCCCGTTCCACACATTTCGAACAACACCCCTTTCCTCACACTTGCCTCCCTTCGCGCACGAGGTATCAAATCACGTGACTATTCAGTCATTTAAAGCTTGAGGCTAAAAAAATTTGATAGCTGCCAGTGAGCAGTAAACTCAAAAAAGTGAGTGACCACTGACGCTCTTGGTGGCCACCTTTGATTAGTGTTCCATAACTACAATCCTACTCCACTATATTCTGCTTTAGTAATATTACATTAAGTATTTACACAAGTCTTAACTAAATCTATGTATATAAAAACATATGTAAGTATATACATTTGTATGTTTGTTTGTATGTTTGTTCCTTATACAAGTCCAGTTTCCGTCGGATTTCATCAAACTTGGCGCAGAGGTTCCTTGATACACTATAATGCACATAGGCGGGATTTTGAAACTTTAAAAAAATCCAAAAAGCTCAAAATTCAAACTTTTTGTCTCAAAACGGCAATTTTTTTCAATTTTGAATAGAGCAATAGAGATAAGCGTTTAAGTATGCAAATGGATAAAATTTAATACATTTAAATATGAGTATTTTCCAACAAAGATTACGATTAACAATGAATGATCAAGTTAAGGCTCACCTGTTTCATTTTAGCATGAAATTAGTTAAACATAATGCAATACCGGGCAACGCCGGGAAATAAGCTAGTGCGAGATATAACAGGCCTCATATGTTGGTATTTTTTGTCTGGGTGTTATGGATGGGGAAGCCAGGCGATCAAATTGACAAGGGGCCTACCGTGGCTCTCGGCGGCCCTGGTATCGTTGGATAAGCGGCTATACTGAAAATTAACACCAAAAAATTAAAACAGACATTGCTTTTCTACACCGCAAAAAAAAAAAAGTTGCAGTTTTTACAGTATAACACTAAAAGCAGAGGTTTCAGTTTAAAACTGTAAAAGCGCAGTTAATAAACTAAAACTAGCAATTTTACTGTTTACAACTGTAAAATTAGCAATTTAAGTTTACTACTGTAAACTGGGCAATTTCACTCATTACTGTAAAATTGACAATTTTACAGTTTATTACTGTAAAAAACAGTGGCAGCAGAGATTCCAGTTTAAAACTGTAAAATGCACAGTAATAAACAAAAACAAGCAACTTTAGCTTATTACTGTAAAACTAGCAATTTTACAGTTTACTACAGTAAAATTAGCAATTTTTCAAGTTTATTACCGAAAATTACTTTAAAATTAGCTGTATTATAGCGTAAAAAGAACATTCATTTTTCAGTAAATGAAATTTCGACTGCTGCGAATCAAAATCTCGGTAAATAAGCTGCCATACCACACCAACTTGAACTTAAAACAGCATTGCTTCAAATGTGAAATCTTGACTTCGGGAAAACTGAAATAAAACGTTTGCATCGTCGTGTGTCGGCACATGACTACAAAGCGGCAAAAACGTGGAAAGAAATGGACGTTCGACTTTCTCCGGGCATGCCCTATCCCTCAAATGTGAGGGAAGAATGAGTTATGTCCTCTTTCTTTCCACCTGATTAATATAAATGGGGATATTTTTGCGCAGGTAATCTGCATGGGGATTAACTCTGCTATAAGTCGAGTTCTTGCACTCCGAGAGAGTCGGAGTCGTATCTCTCTCCGATTCCCGACCTGACCCACATTAATAAGCCCCCCCCCCCCACCCCCCAACAATCGTCGAGAAGAGAAGACATTCCGCGAGCAGTCATCATTTATCTATAAATCTGACAAGCCTCTTGCTTACCTTACTTTCGCTCCCACTCGATGGCGGGGGTCTGCCTTTGCCGCCATTTTTGTACACGAAGAGAAATGCCCGAGAGGCGCAGCGTTCCAACCTCGAAAGACGCGCCTAGCACAGTTGAACGGTTCTACATTCCAAAATGGGGAGACAACTTGATTGAGAAAATGCACCATGGTAGCATTTCAGTGCATTTATTTTTATAGAACTTATAAGGAAGGAGAATAAATTAAAAATAATCCTAAATATAGTTTTTAAAGCAACTAAAAAATGCGCAATCTAAATAATCAAACTAAAAAGAAGATTTTCAAAACTATTGAATGTCTGCCAAGTTTACATGCACTAATAATACATCAACATTTAATATAGTTTAGCCTTTAGTGTTAATAATAGTATTAAATGTATTACTTTTATAATACTTCCACAGAACGTGAATTTTATCTTTTACTCAGAGTTACATACATACATACAAACACACCCACATGTGAAACTAATAAAAGCGTATTAAAAACCAACATCAACGCAATCCAACACGTCAAATTGAGGAATCCAACGAAAAATAAAACGAATCTAAGTCTCCTCACCACTTCTTATCTCTCTTATTACCATCAACCCAATTTTGACAAAATCAGTAGAGACCCGAGGCACGCGCAAAAACGTCGGAGGTCGCCGGAAAAATATCAGACAGTATTAACTATAAAATGACAAATCATCAGGCCATAAAATCGAAACAGATGTTCTTTCGATTGAAATAACTTTTTCCGCAATAGCTCAAAACAAACGAAAGTAATTTGTAGAAGTAATCAATTGCTTTGTTGATCCTTTTCCCAACCCCCCCCCCCTTTTAAACACATTCGAGCATGCTCACTTATTGATAGTTTGGATCACAATTCTGTTTCGGTAGATTTTAGAACACTCGATGAAATGGTCATTAATTTCCGAAGTCGGCGAGGACTGGGGGAAGACGGGAGGGGACTGGTCCCCCACCTAAATCCCTGGTCTCTAAAATCCCCTAAATCCCTGGCCCCTTAAATAGCGGGTCTTGAGTTTTGTATAAAGATTTTTGATCGCAAGGAGCAACTTTTCTACCCGTAGTCGTTTCAAAAGAATTTTTTCATTCATGATGAAAAAGTGCTATTTTGGGGTTAAATATGCAAATTTCGAGAACCATGTGAAGCATGAAGATTTTATGGCACTGTGATGTAATTTTACATCATAGTATTTCATCCCATTGGGTAATTTTTAGGCACCCTAGCGATTAAAAAAATTATTAAAAGCTAATGTATTCGTGAAGATTAAAAAATGCATTTTTGGGCTCAGTTTTCCAATTTTGACCGCCTTGCGGAGCATGAAGATTTTATCTGATCAACTTCAAATTTCACAGATACCGTGTTTATCTGCGTATTATCCGCGGATTACCTGTTAAAAAAGTGTAAAATGTAGGAGATGCGGATTATAAGACGACGCCGATTATTATCGTTGTCTGTAATGTTGTTCATTGAACATAACCTGAATCTGTAACGTTATACATTTTCTCTTTTTCCGCGATTGAGGCTGCGTAAAAAAAAAAGCATGACAGGTTCTGACCATGTAAAAAACAGCATTACAGACAACGAAGTCGCCATTTTGTCGATACTACGTTGTTTGCGCCTTTCTTTGCCTTATTTCACTCCTTACTTCAAAGTAATTCGCACACAAAATAAAGATTTCAAGAACAAACCCTCACCGTTTAGAATAATTTCAGCTTTTTCAAAAACTATTTCTTCACGTTAATTTCGTTGCTAAGATTTTGTCAAATCAAAATCAACTTCGTTCTGGCCATCTTATTGTCCGCGGATTATACGAAGATTTATTTTTCTTTTGGCCAATTTTAAGGCCTGCGGATTACACACCGCCGCGGATAATACGCAGGAAAATACGGTAATTGTTTAGTCCTAGTGGACAACTTTTCTCACCCCCGCCAGAATTGAAATCCAAAAAAAAAGTTTTTTCGATCCACTCTAATGGGCAGTGATGATAGCAAACAGAAATGTTGTTTCATCGGCTTCCAAAGTGATTGGAGGAACTGATGTGCTAAGAGAGAAAATACATCTCCATCTAGCATCTATCTCCATCCTCTGCATCCCTGAATTATAATAGAACTGGATTGCGTGCGTACTCCAGTTGTACTGCGGACATTTTAATAGTGAAAACATATGCAGTTACAAAAAGATGTTGTTTACAGCTAATTTTACCATAACAAACTGTAAAATTGCTAGTTTCAGTTCATTACAGTGCATTTTACAGTTTTAAACTGGAACCTCTGCTGCCAGTACTATACTGTTGTTTTTACAGTATGATGCAGCTAATTTTATGATAAAATTGCTAATTTTACAGTAATCAACTGTAAAATTGCTAGTTTCAGTTTGTTACAGTGCGCTTTACAGTTTTAAGCTGGAACCTCTGCTGCAGTATTATACTGTTGTTTTTAAAGTATAATACAGCTCATTTTATGGTAAATTGTAGTCTTACAGTGATAAACTAAAAAATTGCTGGTTTTACAGTGATAAACTGCAAAAGAGCTTATTTTACAGTTCATTGCTGTGCTTTTACTGCTTTAAGCTGGAACATCTGCTGCTAGTATTATGCTGTAAAAACAGTAGCTTTTTTTTTTTTTTTTCAGTGCACCTGTCTCATCTAAACTACACTGTAACGTTTCTTGACAACAACATCGTGACGTCAGCGTGACGTTAGCCTATAAAAAACGAGTTAGATAAAACGTCACAGCCTACTTGGCGAATGAGAGGAGATCGCTGACTGCTTGTGAGCTCTTATTGGCTCCGCCCGTAGTGACGTTCAGTGTCAAGTTAAGTTGCTATCTAGTATAGTAATATTTTAACTAGGGGGACTTCAGGGAAAATATATCTCCGAATATAAAATGACATGATTCTTTAAGCGATTTTCAAATATTGACACTCATATTGCAATAAATTATAAATTATTAATTTATTTTTTTCTTATTATGAAAATGATAAAGCTCTGGTGTTTAACATAGTATAGATAAATTGAGATCTATAAATACTAGTACAGTATTTGTAGATTCAATATAAAGCTTATTTTTCTTTTAAATATATCTTACAGTTAGTCAAGTGGTAGGGTAAAGTTAAACAGTTCATTTCGTTTGCTTACTTAATTATTAACTCGTTCACATTTTTTCATTTAATAATTCACGTATTTACTCATTCACTCACTTATTATTTTATTTATTCACTATTTCATTCACTATAATTTTATAATTTCTTACACGTTGATTCATTTTTTGTTTTATAATTCTTTCATTCATTCAATTCATCAAAAATATTTTTGCCAATAAACTAGACGCATAATACAGCTAATTTTGTAGTAATAAACTGTAAAAATTGCTAATTTAACATAATAAACTGTAAACCTGCTGCTTTACAGTAATAAACTGTAAACTTGGTAATTTTAGTATATGACTGTTTTAAACTGGAACCTCTACTGCCCCTATTATACAGTGAAACCAACAGTTTATTTTTTGCAGTGTGTCACTTTGCTCCCCAGTCTCGTATTCAGGGGCGCCCCGAACTAAATTTTTGGGAGGAGGAAAATTATCAATTTGCCGAATAAAGTTCCAATTTTACCGAATGATAAAATACAAGCATGCACATATCGCTGCTTGAAATGAACAGTGGCATATCTGCAAAAATCGATTTTTTTTATTACATAAAAAAATCATTTTTTTAAACTCTTTCTTGTGGTAATATCGGCACATCTCTGGTTTCAAAATATCACGCAGCAATCGCTATAGTGTCGTTGTGCATAGTTGGTATTTTGGTGCGTTTCTCCTAGTAAACAACGACACAGCCGCCATTGCGTCAGTTCTGAAGAAATTGCTTGGAGGAGGAACATCTGTGTCTCTGTAAGTTGATTCGGTATAAGTACCTTCAATACCATTTTACTTCAAAATACCGTTTTACTGCAAAAACTTTGAAACGCTCTCCTGAAAAGTAGTGTTTTGCAAATATGCCACTGTTCATTTCAAGCAACGAAATAATCTCAATTTTGTAATATATTGTCTTCAAATTGCCGAATCGTCAGCAAAATGTGCCGAATCTGGAAATTATTGGGAGGTCACAGTGACCTCCCATCGGGGCGCTGCTGTGTGTCACTCTGCTCTCCAGTCCCGTACTTAAATTTCTTAAACGGGAGAAAGTTTTTTCAAGAAATGTAATCAATCGCATGAATATTTTATGTAAATAAATAACTTGTGTTATTTAGATATCTTACCAACGTGCCGTCAATATTGGTTTTAATGACGACGCACTTCAGAGAAGCTCGTAAAACGAAGTGCTTGTGGCCGATGCAAGATTATTAACCGCAGATTTTGACCTTTACGAAAGATAAGCGACGAGAAAAATCGGGAATAAAAATAAATCCTTTCCATTTCTAGCTAATGATGCACTGAAAAATAAAAAAAAAAGCTGTTGCTTTTACAGTATAGTACAGGCTGCAGAGGTTCCAGTTTAAAACTGCAAAATGCACAGAAGTAAACTGTAAAATTAGCAATTTTGCAGTTTGTTATTGCAAAGCCAACCAGCAATTTTAGTTTATTACTATAAAATTGGCAATTTTACAGTTTATTACCATAAAATTAGTAGCATTATCTGTAAAAAAACAGTAATACTGGCAACAGAGGTTCCAGTTTATAACTATAAATGCTCAATAATAAACCGTAAAACGAGCAATTTCACAGCTTATAGCTGTAAAATCGAGCAATTTCAGTTTATTACTGTAAAATTAGCAATTTTACCATAAAACTAGCTATATTATACTGTATAAATAACAGTATATTACTGGTTCCTATTTAAAACTGCACAGTAATAAACTGAAACTAGCAATTTGACAGCTTATTACTGTAAAATTAGCAATTTAGTTTATTGGTGTAAAGTTAGCAATTTTAGTTTATTACTGTGCATTTTACAGTTTTAAACTGAAATCTAGGCTGTCAGTATTAAAATGTAAAAACAACATCTATAACCATTAAAGAGTGTTTCCGAAACTTTTGCCTTTTCCCGATTGCAAGAAAAGAAGAAACGAATAAATAAATGAGTGAAAATTAGGAATAATTCAACCACAATTAAACTTTAGTAATTTGCAAGTAAAATATTTTTCTTTATTTTGCCTTTCACGATTAAGACATTACGTTACTCCTTCTTTTAATTAAATGTAATGAAATTCCGTTGAAAGCTGAAAATCGAAATCTTTTGCGGGTATAAATCTTCTTTGATTACAAAGTAATGAAAAGTTAATGGGATGTATGTGTCGCCAACCGTCGCCAAATAGGGCCAAACTTTAGGATGAATTTAGTGCAGTGGTTTCCAAAGTGGTCCACAGGGACCCCCAAGGGTCCCCCGGAGTTTGGAAGGGGTCCATATGAATGAAAGAAAAAATTGAGGGTCCACGAGATGCAAATAGGGGTCCTTTTGTTGATGCTCCAAATTCACTCTGCCCTACTTAAAACAGTCTTTTTCTTCTTTATACACCTACTCTATGTAAGAATATTAGCGGATTTAAGTTTTGTGCCATTATTTTTACGAAAGTATGCATTAAAATGTTACATTTTTCTCTTCACCCGTTTTCTTTTGATTTAAATTTTAATTTTTTACACTGCAGTAAAACTGTCAAACTGAATCTTTTCAAAAGTTATCATCTGGTTGTTTTAGAACATCAATAAATGGAACTTAACCATATAGTTCCCGGTTTTAGAATGCCTGAGTTATATTGTTACGTTTCATGATTAGTTTTGGAACGATCTCAAGGAAGGGGGTTCGAAAACTAGGCAAGGGGGTCCACGGAACAAAAAAGTTTGGGAACCCCTGACTTAGTGCATGTTGAAGGAAAATGTGTTGACACAAAAAATGATTTGAAGTCAGGGGGACATGCAGAGATAGTTTTCGGCAGTGGCACCGATAAGTAAAAAGTACCTCCCCCCCTATTACAATTTTTTATATAGAAAAAAGGTTCTCGGGAGGTTCTTTTAAAATGTTTCTAAAGAGTTCTTGAAGCCAATTAATGTATTGTGGTTGAAAAATAAATTTTTAGCATTTCAAGCGCCGGTCACTCAAGGGCGGATTCAGAAAGTTTTCAAGGGAGGGGGCGATTGGTCTCTGTTACTTTTTACTGTGCATACTGATTGGCAAATATTGATCGTATAAGTTTTGGATTTCAATTTCGAAATACTTCCGGGGGAGAGCCCCACAATTCTTTCCCCCAACTTCATTAAAACTCGTATGAAATTGTATTTTTGGAACTTCAATGTCGAAAAACTACCAGTGAAAAGTCCCCCAAGGGATCGCCCCTCCCTTGTATCCGACCTTGCTGTCACTTTGCTTAACTGTCAGAGAAATCTGAAAGCGGAAGAAGGTTCCCGGGCTCGAATCCCGGCTAGGGCATGGATGTCCTCTCTTTCTCTCTCTCCTGTCCTTGTCCTTTCTTTGTGTGAATGTTTTTTTGTGCTGTGAATGGTTTCCTGAACGGGTCCTTATGCCATGTGTATAATGTGGAAGTCGGACTTCACCCCAAACGACGGTACAGTTTCAAAAGTGAAGACAGCGCACCCGAAATTGTCAGCCTATAGTAGACAGCAACTTCACTTGACACTAACGTCACGACGCGCGGAGCCAATAAGAACTCACAAGCAGTGAGCGAGCTCCTCTAATTCACTAAGTAAGCTGTGACGTTTTATCCAGCTCGTTTTTCATAGGCTGACATCACGGTGACGTCACGACGTCAGTGTCAAGAAACCTTGTAGTGTAGTATAGCTGGCGCAAGACAACAACAACATTTCAAGCAAATTAACTACTAAACCAGCATTTCCCAAGCTTTTTTGGACACACGTACCACTTGTTGTACACCATGCTAGATTGTACCACTTCAAAAAACTTTTCATTTTTCGCAATTGTTTTTCGTTGCAACGCAAGGGTGTTTATTTATTTACACTGAATAGTTTACAGGGCGAGCATGTTTGCACTACATAAAATGAGAAAAATTTCATTGAAACACTTCTAAACATTATGCAGGATGAAACGCCACTGACCCTTAAACATTCCCTCTAACATCCGTATGTTACATTTATCTACTATTTTGCCATATTTCGCTAATAATAAACGGTTTTAATCAAAACACAAAATCGTATTTAAAAAAAAAACTCTTATTTTATTAATCTCATCATTATCAAATATTTTTTAAAAATATATTTAATCCATTCCATGCTTGTTTCGAAGTACATAATTTTTTTGAATTTACTGATGGCTAACGGCAAAGTTTAAAAATGCGCTCTAAAAGATGAACGGTATTGATGTCCAGATTTTTGATCATCGACTGCACATGACACCTCAACTGCATGAAATAAATGTGTTTGTTTTTTCCGTATTTAAAGTAATATAAAAACTAACGCATCGTAGTCGGTAAAGGTCGAGACTAGCGGTCGCCTCTATCCAGTGGCGACTGAAACGTTTTTTTTTTTGGCGACCACAAAATATTATGTTGGTGGCCAAACTGGCGACCTACATTTTTTCCGAGTAAAAATGCAAAATACCGATGCATCGCTCCTATTATTAAAAGAAAAAAAGCCATGAGCATTGTCACTGGTGGCCAATGCTATCTTGGAACTAAAATCGACCTATCTGCTGTACAAAACATCTGCCCGATCGGTAAGGCGTCGTTCTCGTGACCAGGAGGGTCCCGGGTTCGATTTCAGCCGATCAAAGATCCACCGTCTTGATTAATGGTGGCTGGGGGATGTTAAAAATGTCGTGGTCACAAAGTCCTCCAAGTGAAACGATACCTCTGGGGGTGCTCGGCCAAGGGTTTGCTCGGCCCTTGGTCTGGTTCAAAAAGAACAGAGCGCTCTTCAGGGTCCTATCCCGGTAAAATCACGAAATGTGGCAGGTACGGGAGACCCTGGAGTGCGTGAAGTGTACAAAACATCTAAATACACAATTTCAATCTAAAAAATGCACTGAAACTTTGTTGAAAAAATAGTCAAAGATGACCAAATTTATCATTAATCAGCAAATTAAATAAAATGAATTAAAACTTCAAATATTTATGTGCGTTTAGTTTTTGTTTTAGTTGCATCATGTCTTACTATTTGGATTTCAAAATGACTAATTTTACTTCTCAAAAGAGGTTAAGTTTTTTTGAAAAAGCTTTTTCTTTCATTTAAATCCGTAATTCAGTTAAGATAGATGCAAGTACAACATGTAATATTACTATATGCAGAATGAAGTGAAGTGGGATTACAATTTTGGAACTTGGTTCAAAGTAGCCACCAGCAACGCCAAAGTGGCCGCCCACTTTTTTAAGTTTACTGGCCTCTGGCAGGACTGTCATTTCGAATTTTTCCAGGGGGGGGGGGGCAAAAGGCGTATATACAATGTAAATTTGCCAAAAAAAATGGCAAAAACCACGCCTACTTGCATGGAAATACATTCATTTCCCGAAGTCAGGGCGGGTCAATCCCCCCCTCCCGAACCCCGAAAAGACGGGACTGGACACTGGCCACTGTCAAATTTTTTTAGTCTTAAGCTTTACCACTTACCAAAACTCGGCACGAACTTTCCAAGTAACTCCACGCCAAGTAACAGATGCTACTTCTTCCATAACTTAGAGCACATCCAAGGACTTAGCTTTTCCCACGAGAATACACCGATTCACTGGTTTTAACTGAATCAAAAACAGGTGACCCACGCATAACCACCCAGAGACGACCCACCCAGAGTGATTTATCTATCAAAACACTCTTTTAAGCTTCTCATCAAAACGTTTAAAGCTCAATTAGAGGTTTTTACAACGACATAGAGGTAAATCTTATCGCGCATCGCCGCCTTATTGTCAAACATCGCTGTCGACAGAAATACCGATTTTTAGATAATTTACTCTAAGTTCTTGAAAAATTGGGCAATAAATGTCGGATTGCTGGAGTAAGTGACCCACTCTCCACATACCAACGAACCGCGTAAACATGCATTCATCAGCACCAGATACCATCAGAAATATTTTGTCCTCTTGAGGATGTTGTCATTTTGTAATTAGTGTTTCATTAGTGGCGAAGTGTGTGGCAAGGTCATGAGTTTTAGCTCGTAAATTTCAATCCCTTCACTCGGCTGGACTTAAAGAGTTCTTCATAACTCCAAAATACGTGCATGCAATTTATATTTCAAATTTGATGCCGTAGCAAGCTGATAAAAAAAGGGGGGGGGGGAATTGAAAAGACAATTTCTCATGTGCATTCTGCCGTTAGGACTACTAAGGAGGAAGCCTGCCACATTGTTAAACATTGCAACTTTCGTTGCTACAAGGACAGAAAAGATCTATTAGTCATTTCATCGGAGGAGGGAGCTGTTTTCAGGTGCCTTAAGCATCAGTACACTGCAGGAAAAAAAATGCTGTTGTTTTTACAGCATCAGCAAAGGTTCCAGTTTAACCCATTTATGCCCCAGTAGGCTAAAAACGGGACGCTTGTTAGTTACTGCATACAAAAACCTGTAATGGGTATATCCTTTTACTAAAGCTGTTTTTCACAAGTTAAATAGTCCTTCTTCTTGAGAAAACCAGATAGAACCACTAGTTGGACATCAGAGTTTATTTATTGACAGCTATTTTCAGACAAATCAGTCAAGCAACGATCCAGCATGTGGGTAGCCACAGAAAGTAAGTTTTTTTTTTTTGCGAACTTATTTTACATAAAATTGAATTATTTTGAAATGATTTGCTTAAAATGGATCACAGATGTCTTCTGTAATGTTACTTTGCAAAAGTAAAGTCTAGTAAGGTCGTATTTTGCTCACATATCTGCAAAACATCCCATAAACAGGACGTTGAATAACTTAATAAATATGGCAACGGCGAACTGTTTTAAGCCTAAAATGTATGTAAACCATTCCAAGTAGGAGTTTTAAGCAGATAAAAATTGAAAAAAATTGTTTAAAAAAACTTGAGCATAAATGGGTTAAAACAGCAAAATACACTGTTAAAACTACAGGTTGCACAAGGCACCTTGAAGTGTGAAACGTTGTAGCGCCGGCGGCACCCCCGAGGGGTACCACTTTACTGCCTATGGCACCCTTGAAGGCGCCATTTGGCTCCGTGTGGCACCAAATGGGTGTTTTATGGCACCCCATGGGTGACCCACGGCACCCTACGGAGCCACATAGCACCGTCAAGGGTGCGATAGAGATTCAAGTGGCACCCCTCAGAGGTTGCCTCTGGTACTACAACGTTTCACCCTTTCAGGTGCTTTGTGCAACCTGCAGTTTTAACAGTGCACAGTAATAAACTGTAAAACTAGCTATTATACAGTTTATCACTGTAAAACTAGTATTATTCAACCGCGACTAGATGGCCGGTGTTAGAGCCGCTATATAGACAGGCCGACGCATCAAGATTAAGTTTTACCACTTTGGATCCAATTCCTTAACTTTTACTTTCAAATTTTCATTGTTGCGGAGTAGGGTTACCAGAAAAAAGTTTTGGCACATTGCTAAGCTTTGCCAAATCCACGTGCCCCTAATAATTGCTCATAGTGAAAAATCACCAAAACGTGATTACTGGCCAGAAAAGACAACCACTCAAACACACAAACACGCGCTGGATCCAAAGTGGTGAAACTTAATCTTGATGCGCCGGCTCATATATATAGGGGCCTTAGCCGGTGTCAATCAAATGAGAAAACGAGTCCATTCCTTAAAATAGGTAGAGAAGAAAAAAACTCCAGTGTGCCATATTTGCAAGTTTAGCGACATTTTGGCGAAGTGATAAGTTTTATGAAATATTAAATAATTCTTCGAGCCACGCCTGCATTTGGCGAGGAAGTGAAAACAAGTCTTTGCTTTCTTTATTGCAACCCTTATGTTACCATTTTGTTTTAAAATTTAAATGAACAGATGGAGGCGTTGCAGTCAATGGCCAATGGCTGCGGAAAGATATAAAACCAAGATCCATCTACTTTCTTGTATCCAATGAAAAATCTTTCTCGATTGTGCAAAAATTAAAATATTTTCCTCTTTGGCTAATTTTTCAAATTGGGAGACCAATTAAAGGAAAGCAAGGTGACGCATTCAAGCTTTATAACCAATGCCGCAATTGTGAATCCCATTCCTCAATTTTCATCTGCGTATCACCCCTTCCTAAAAATGGACAATCCTGAAAAAAGGAGGAGTCATAGGCTATCTCTGCGAAGTTGAATAATAATCTTACAGTTTATTACTGTTCCACTGTAAAATGTTCCACTGGCCTAATCCACAGTGTTTTAGTATTGTTAACTCCGACTATATGGAGTAAATGTCACAGTTTAAATTATTCACCATATGCTCAAAGTTCTCTATCCCACTCTCCTCGTCTACCTGTACAACTGCTTATATAACCTTCTGTGTAACCCTGTTTTTAATGAGAAAGTGTAAACTGCTAACTTTATGTGATTATATGTTTCAATTATTTTATGTCTTTGTGTCATTATATGTTGTAAATGTTTTATGCTTCGTGTTACTATTCGTTGTAATTATCGTATATTTTTGTGAAAATTAGATATTGTAATTGTTATATAATTGTTTAATAAAAAGCCTCGAGGATGCCGTATCAGGTTAAGTCACAACGACAGGTACTGTGGCCCCTCGAGGAGTGAAGTGAAGTGAAGTTTATTACTGTAAAATTAGCAATACTACCAACTACCATAGAATTAGTTGTATTATACTGTTAAAACGACTTACCGAGTAACTGCACGTTAAACAACTATGCTACTTCTCACATATCTTATTGAGGTAGCAATCCATTACTTCGAAGGTGACCCTCGACCAGAGCTCCAGCTGGTCACGGTCATTTAGGGTGGAGCGAAAAACAAAAATTTTGGAATTTTATTCTGTAATACCTGGCAAAAGCTGTGCATGCGTAAGTATAATACACATGTAAAATATTATCAAGTTTGAACAACTCCTTTAGGGTCCTACCAGGGCTTGAATTTCTCTAAAACTACGAAAAAATGTCTATTTTCTAAAATTTTTTGGAAAATACAAATAATCACCATTTTTGTTCTAATATCATTAAAATGCTTCCTTTTAACACTCTTTTCATGCATCTTAAAAATTATTTAACTTTTATGCAGTATTAAGTTCGTACATAAACCGCAAAATTCTGTGAAATTAACCAAAAATTGACTTTTTTTACCATTTTTTTCACGTAGCAGTAATTCTTCTTTTGTAATCCAGATACTATTTTTTTGCAATGAATGGGCAAAATGCAGCTTTTAGTTGTAAATGCAATTATATTTCGTTACATTAACAGCCCAGAACGCACCACAAAGAATTAGCTGCATTTCGGTTGTCATTCTGCCTCTCCCATCCACCCAGCCACGTTATTTACATATTTGCAATACATTAATTAGGATACAAATAATATCTGATATTAAACAGGTTTCTTCTTTCGAATCAAAGCTTGAAGTTAGACTCATGACTCATTTTCGCATTGATGGTTGCGAGCCCCCTCCCCCCATAAAGTTTTTCATTTAAATTCAATTATTGTCTCTTCCTTCAATTGCAATCTACCGTCTCACTAATCAGTTTTAAACCCTTAAAACAGTTGGAATGTAGAAAAGGTATACTTATTGAATCAACTGATAAAGTACAACTTGTTTTTGAAAAGTTAACTTATTAACACAGCAAGAACTTTGGTGGAAGATTTCAAAGCTTAAAAAACGGATTTAAAAAACGAGTAGAAATACTTGATGGACATTGTCAATTTTTTTTTTTTTTTGTCGTGTGCCAGCCATGCTGGCAATTTGGGGTGCGCTGCTTCACTTTTCCAACTGTACCGTTTTTTGGTGTGAAGTTCGACTTCCACAGTACACGCATGCCATAGGTACCCGTTTATAGGGTAGGCAACCTTTCACAACAACGCAGTCACTTAAAGAAAAGACAAGGACAGGAGAGAGAAAGCACATCCATGCCCAAGCCGGGACTCGAACCCGGGGTCACACCATCCATGGCAGACTACTCTGACTACTAAACAAGGTGGCCGGCGACATTGTCAATGTAGTACAGAAAGAAAAAAGTAACCCTGATCTCACTATCGAAAATCGGAGACCTTTCAATCATTAGCTTTCATTAATTCGAGCTAAATAGAGTTATGAAGCTGTTGATTTTCAAGATTAATTTCTAATGAGATAAAGATACTCGTCACAGTTATATCTTTAAATAATATGCTTCAGTACTGTTCAAGAAATTAGAAATTTAAAAAAAAGAAAGAAAAATTCCGTGAAACATGGAATTGTCGGTATAGTGAAAGTTACGCAATCTATATTTCATTTGATTGATTCTTCTTTCGTGGATCCGGTGATTCAAAGAAATGCTTGCTTTGTTAATTTTGAGAACTTGTTATTGGCCACGGCAGTGGACAATAGTCAAACTGTAAAAGAGGTGGGTTACAGAAAGGCATACAAGATCAGAAAACACTTTGATAAATAAATGAGAACCTTTATGATCAATATTAAGTTTTGAAAGTTGATATATTTTTAATTGACATCATTAATGAGAGGAAAGTAAACACGCGTTGACCAGTCAATTTATTCTTATAATTCCAAACTTTTATAGAATGTGTAATTGATTACAGCTCCATGTTTCACGGAAATTTTCTTTCTTTTTATTTATAAACTTCTAATTTATTGAACTAGACAGAAGCATATATTTAATGATATAACTGACGAGTATCTTTATGTCATTAGAAATTCATCTTGAAAATCATCAGCTTCATAACTCTATTTAGCTCGAATTAATGAAAGCTAATGATTGAAAGGTCTCCGATTTTCGATAGTGAGATCAGGGTCACTTTTTTCTTTCTGTACTACATTGACAATGCCCATCAAGTACTTTTACTCGTTTTTTAAATCCGTTTTTAAAGCTTCAAAATCTTCCACTGAGTTCTTGCTGTGTTAATAAGTTAACTTTTCAAAAACAAGTTGTACTTTATCAGTGATTCAATAATTATACCTCTTCTACATTCCAACTGTTTTAAGGGTTTAAAACTGGTTAGTGAGACGGTAGATTGCTATTAAAGGAAGAGACAAGATTTGAATTTTAATGAAAAACTTTATGGGGGGAGGGGGCTCGCAACCATCAATGCGAAAACTGAGTCATGAGTCTAACTTCAAACTTTGATTCGAAAGGAGAAACCTGTTTAATATCAGATAGTAATTGCATCCTAATTAATGTATTGCAAATATCTAAATAACGTGGCTGGGTGGATGGGAGAGGCAGAATTACAACCGAAATGCAGCTACTTCCTTGTGGTGCGTTCTGGGCTGTTAATGTAACGAAATATAATTGCATTTACAACTCAAAGCTGCATTTTGCCCATTCATTGCAAAAAAAAATAGTATCTGGATTACAAAAGAAGAATTATTGCTGCGTGCAAAAAAATGGTAAAAAAAGTTAATTTTTGGTTAATTTCACAGAATTTTGCGGTTTATGTACGAACTTAATCGTGCATAAAATTTAAATAATTTTTAAGATGCATGAAAAGAGTGTTAAAAGGAAGCATTTTAATGATATTAGAACAAAAATGGTGATTATTTGTATTTTCCAAAAAATTTTAGAAAATAGACATTTTTTCGTAGTTTTAGAGAAATTCAAGCCCTGGTAGGACCCTAAAGGAGTTGTTCAAACTTGATAATATTTTACATGTGTATTATACTTACGCATGCACAGCTTTTGCCAGGTATTACAGAATAAAATTCCAAAATTTTTGTTTTTCGCTCCACCCTAGGTCATTCTTCATTTTAAAGAAAAGCGCAAACTTTTCCTTCGATTAAATAAGTCACGAGCCTCCATTATTATTACAAAGAGAAAGCTGAAAGTGTGGCCAACCTTTGGTGAAAATAAAAAGAGGAAAGGACCAAGGTTGTGTAACGCTTTCGTGGTGTTTTCGCCCCCCCGCCCCCCGTTTAAAATATTGGAACGATAGTCAACGGATGCAAAAAAGGGAGATTTAGAGGTTCCACCCCCCCCCCTAGGGCGATTTCTAGGGCCTAAGACATGTTACCAGTCTTTATACCTTATATACCAGCATATAACCATGTTAATATTGTTATGATCAAATACCCCGAAAATATGGACGTGTTATCACGGAAGCCCATAAGAGTGCGGGGAGACGAGCAAATATGGTATCAAGCTCCCCCCCCCCCATATGAAATTAGGAAACTTCATTGCTTTAGGTTCTAATTTTTTTCGAAAAAAAAACCTCATTTCATATAAAAACATTTCTTCTTTAGCCATTAATAATTATGAAAAATGTCAAATTTTATTAACTCTAATCTGCACTGAAATTGCTTTTGTTGGTTAAAATATCTGAGCCCCACCCCCCTAAAATTTTGTATATGGGCACCCGTGAGCGCTATGCTGTGTCCCCCCCCCCTACGGCCATTATAGTATTCTGACTGCCAAACACATCCATTTCACTAATTAGCAGACTGTTCGTGGAAACTATTTTCAGATAATTGTTTTGGATCTTCAGCTAGAAATAATTGTTGCTCCGAACCTTAAAAAAAAAAAAAAATACATTTATATATATATATATGTAGACACGGAACAGTCGAGGCCACTTTTACAGTCACCTGAAAAATCATGCGTCACTGTCGTCCTGTACCGCAACATATGCTCTTGAGCCATTTGTATTTCGGCGGAATAGAAAAAGAGAAACAGAAGACAGAATTCCGCGAAGCATCGATTCTTTCCGGGGCTTCGATCTGTGGAACAGCGTTTGCCGTGTGGAGAGCTATTGAGCTGTTTGTCTGCGGCGGGGATGAATCGTTTTCCGATGCTGTTCCCCACAGCTGTTCCACGATCTCTCTCCAACTCGAAGAGTCAACGAGACCCGTCTGTTGCGTCAGTCCTAGAGAAAACAGAATGCAGCCCGTTCTTCAAGTCTAGTGGGCTCTAAATCGCTCTGCGTATTTATATATATCATAAAATTTGAAAATGGAAGAGAAAAATGTGTCGCCGATTTTATGAAATTTATGTGGAAAATGAGCTTAAAATTAGAATAGAAAAACAACAAAATCGAGTTTTTGAAGAAACGCTTCGAGGTGCACACCCCCATGCTACAGACTAATATTGCGCCAAATTTTATGACAATCGACGGCACGGTTTTAGCCCTACCCGTCTCACAGAAAAACAGAAAGAAGGGAAGAAAGACAGATCAACCTTCAGCTTTATAATTAGTATAGATGAGATATCTTATTCCAATTGAACAAAATAAATTAGTTCACAGTGAGTTGTAAATGTGTAAAATTTAACATTTGGAAAATTAAACAGAATAAGAACCGGTTGGAGTATCAGAGGGCAGGAGCAGCGGTTATAGTGTTAACTTTGTAGATTTCAAATGAGGTACCTCATTTGAAACATCTGGGGTCTGAATACTTTCTTTTTTTTTCAATCGGTATTTGCTCCCTAAACATACCAATTCAAGCATTAATTATATTTTTAATCAAGAGTATATCACCTAACAATGCAATATATCCCTCTAACGTTATTTGCAATAATTTTTTAAGTATTTTTGTATTGAGTTTTATGTGGCGCAAAATAACCGTAAAATGTTTCGATGTAGAAAAATTATATCAAAAATCAGCAAAAAGGGAAATCACTAAAACCGAAGCTAAATTCAAATTTTCTTTAAAGGCTTGACATTTTAGTCTGGAAACTTTTCCAATATTCGGATCCTCTAAGCTAATGTAGTTGGTGTCAAACACATACTGTCGGCCCAGCTTAAACGAATACTATCGGTTCCAAGAAATATTCGATTAAAAGGGGTGTTTGTTTAAGCGGGGATCTTTAAAACATTGCGTCTGTGGCATGGGGGAATATTCGGTTCCAGGATGTTTTATTCGTATAAGCGGGGTATTCGTTTATCCACTACCCGATAAAGCGAGGCCGACAGTATACAGATAAAGGTGTAGGTATACACGTTATATTTTAGTATTTATATTTTAAGTTTTTCGTTTAGTTTTCTTAAACAGAAAAGAAGTGTTTGACAGAGTTCTGCAATAAACGATTCAAATAAGCTGTTTCACCTCTTATCGCTGAGACTGGCAAGACATGAGTAGGTTCCCTTCCTCTCGAAAGCCCCCCCCCCCCCCCCCATTTACAGATTTTTTTTTTCTTCTCCTGAAAATAAAACCCACCCCGAAATCTCCAAGTAGTTTTCGAGTATCTCCCCTAATCTGCCGCCTTAGTGCACCACCCTCTTTTGCTAAGCGGTCTTAACACCGCTTTCGAAGCAGTAGGCAGCTATTTTTTTTTTTTTTTTTCAACTCTACGAGGTGATAAGGCGGCTCCTTGTGATCCGAAAGAGCAGATCCTCCGAGTGAAGACATCCACCAACAAGATGGAGCCCACTTCTGGACCACCTGGGGCGGAGGGGGCCACTTTTCGATCCAAAGTGGCTGCTGGAAAATTGCCGTGTAATCCTCAGTTAAGTGACTGTTGTGGTAAGATAACGTCTTCGTTCAGCCTGTAAACAGTTTTGTGTACCATGCCGCGCAGAGTAGTCAAATCAAAGAACACTTTGACACATCTTTACCTTCAACCCCCAAAGTAACAAGGAAGGGGGTTATAAGTTTAACGTATCTGTGTATCTGTCTGTGGCACTCTAGCGCCTGAACGGATGGACCGATTTTGAATTATTATTATTATTGTTATTTTGCAAGGAGAGTTGCTCGAGAATGTTCTTAGCTAAGTTACGTATTATTTTTTACATGATATTTTTTAATTATTTTTCCTGTCCATTAAACACTGTTTGTAACCAGTATACAAAATATCTTTGGAAAAAAAATGTCAGACATTAATGGGTTAAGTCTATTAATTCGCTGTGGAGATTGGGTTCGTTATATTGTGTTAACTACCCATAAAAATTCAAATTAAAAGAAAAAGAAAACGGTGGAGGCTGTGATTTATATGCTAATTTAGGAGCACTTTTATTTCAAATTTTTTTTTAAAAATCATTAGTAGCCATTTAATCCAAGACCTGTTCTTTGCGAAAATTGTAAAGCTTCTAAAAACACTATGATAATGGAGAAAAGTATAGACGTATGAAATATGTTGCAGCATTGCATATATGTGCATAGTTATTCAAATTGGAAAGATTAATTGATAAAAAATTTATATCAACTGTGGGAGTTATTTTTTTATATTTCATTCCGTTATACAATTTTTGAATTATTGGTCTTGTTTTTTCCAACTACACTTTCATACTACATTTTATTCTTGTGTTTTCAGAAAGGTATTTATTTATTGCTTATAAACATTTTTTTTCCATGAGAAATTCTTGTTTAAGGCACACTTAAAGTAATTGTGTTGAAAAAAATATTTTTCCTCCGTTTACTCAGCGAAATTTAGCCGATTATAAATAAAATGAACTACCAATGTTTTCCGCATTCCAAATACGTCGCGTAAATGTCAGTTGAGAGGGCCTGGCTCCACAGCAGCAGAAAACCGACTGAAACCGCAGGCAGAAACCAAAAATCCGGGTGCTTTGAATTTAAAGGAAATGGAAAGTACCAGGATTTTCGGTTTCTGCCTTCGGTTTCGGTCGGTTTTCTGCTGATGTAGAACCAGGCCCTGAGAGTTATTTTTTAATATTTCTTTTAGTTTTACGCACTTTCTAAACGATTTGTTTTGCTGTTACTCCTTTTGCTTCCATATTACATGTTTTGTAATAGTTGCAGAAAATTATTGATTGTTGGTAATTTAATCATTTTAGTTTCTTACTGAAGGTATGCTTTAAAAATAATACTTTAAAAAAATTCCACCGATACATCGGCAAAATATGGCTGATTATAAATAATCGATAAAAGGGTCGATTGAGGCATATTCACATTACGACCGTTCCCGCCGTCCGAACTGAATTTTTCGCTGCGAAACTGGTTTTTGGAATCCCGTCGCCATGACAGCACGCCAAATCATCGGCTTCCGTCTCCGTTCTAGAATGCTGGATGTCGTCGGCTCCGACAGCCAACCGGTTTTTTCGGCAGCGATTTCATTGGCTCTAGCCAGTCGCGCGCCTTTATCCCTTGCGGGTGAATACCTTCACGTGAATTTCAGGCGGAGCTACTGCGAATGTTCGAAACTTTTCACCTCCGTCCGGCACGTCCGAAAAACCACTTCGTCCGGACGAAACGGTCGTCATGTGAACAACCCTTAAAAACGACCGAATGTGGACAAAACGAGACTCACCCCTCTGCAGCGTGTGGTCGAAGACGCTCTCCCCGCCCTCTATAGTGCAGTTCCACCTGTTGTGCCGGAACTGGTTCTGGCACTCCTGGATGCCGCGCCGCGCCCCGCTGCTCACCGCCCGGATGACGGCCGGATGCGCCTGGCACACGCGCTGCTGCTGCTGCACGAGGCCGGGCACTGTCGAGCACAGGGACACCTGCTCGCTCGCCATCTCCGGGGGCGGGTCCTGCACAGACACGCCCACCATGCCGAGGTACCTGGGGACAGAAAGAATGTGAAGTCAGTATAGAGCAGTACTAGGCCTTGGCTCAGGCAGAAACATGCAATACACAACCAAGTCGGTTATTCCATCCAAGGATCTCACATCACACACTCCAGGGTCCCCGTACCTACCACAACTCGTGGCTTAACCGGGATAGGGCCCTGAAGAGCACTCTGTTCTTTTGATCAAGAGCAAACCCCTGGTCCAGTTCCCCCAGAGGTATCGTTTCACTCAGAGGTCTTTGTCACCACGATCCTTATTTACCGTCGCCCAGCCACCATTATACTAGACAGCAGCTTAACTTGAGAGCTCACAAGCAGTCAGCGATCTCCTCTCATTCGCCAAGTAGGCTGTGACGTTTTATCTAGCTCGTTTTTCATAGGCTAACGTCACGATGTTTTTGTCAAGAAACGTTACAGTGTAGTATAGTAACGACGGTGGATCTCTGATCGGCTGGGATCGAACCCGGGTCATGAATCCGACGCCTGACCGACCGGGCTACCACGGCCCCTCCGCATCCAAGGACTGCAGTTCATTGGCACTCGTCAGCCTGGAATAGGAAGTAACCGAGCTGGGGGCACAAATCCTCATATAGAAGCAGAAAAGAAGAAAACTGGTAGCTAATATGCAATTAGGATGCAGTCCTTGGATAGAATAACCGAGTGGGTGGTATATTGCATTAAGTTGGTATGTTTTAAATGGGATTATCAGAGAAAAATAATACGTCAAATATATTAGCTGTAGACCCGTTGGCGCCCAAATTATTTTTAAATCCAAAGTTTCAAAAAATATTTTTAAATTACGTTTTATGCTTCATAAATATTTAACCCTACACTGCATAGCGTTGCCAATTGGATACATGGATTATTTTTCCTTATGACCATGCATAAGGCAACTCAAGCATAAAAAGCACGTATTAGGTATCTTTAAAGCAAATATAACCATCTATCCTCAAAATTAATTTTTTTAAAATGCGTTCCAATGTTTTCTTATTACACTAAAAAACATATATGTCTTTCAAAGAATAAAAAATCATGTAGTGTAGGGTTAAATTACATTTTCACCCCTTATTATCGTTCCTTATTCTTATTGGATGCTTTTCTTACACATGTTACGTCCTTAAACAACTTTTGAACCTTTCTTTCCCCGGTCAGTCCAGCAGGTAACGTCTGAAGTTTGTCGTGTTGCAGACTCATAGCGCAGTCTCGCAATTCTGGTACAGCGTATTTTTTTTTTTTTTTTATTTAAAGTATATTATACTTTTCTTTAGCTGGTTTTAATTTTACAAAAACTTCGTGCTTTAATTTACAAAAATGGCATCTTCAAAGATAAAATTGGAGGAAGGTACCTACTTTTTTACTACCAGAAACGCTCGGCTGGTTATGATTTATAGGTCCTCCAATATTTCACCTACAAAATACTGTGAGTGAATAAAACTTTACCCAGGTAGCACAAAAAACGTTTTATAAACGTTTTTAATCCATTATCACAACGTTAATAACCATTTTACAACCTTTAAAAAACGAAGTGTGCTACTTGGGTATCGTTACTCTATTTATGAAGTATAAAATGTAATTAAACATATTTTTCAAAAATTTGCATTTTAAAATAATTTGGGCGCTAACAGTTAAACTCTCTTTATTCAGAAGACGTAAAAATAAATTCAGATGCAAAAGCCACGCAATGCCAAAGAGGGGCAACGTGCTCCCTCCATAAGAGAACGAATTTCCAATTTCCCGGCGACGAAAACCGGGAAAAAAATAAATGTAAACCTTGCACCTTTCCGTTGTCCTGGCGGTGATTCGATGTGTCACTTCACCCCCCGAACGTGTCTTTCGAACTCGGGCAGAAAATCGTTTGATCAGCGATTTGATGTTCTTTTCTCCTCTGCCCTTGTCGCATCGATCCATCCGGAAGAAAGGTAAAAGAAAACAATTCCCTCTCCCCTTTCACTCCACAGTTCGAACTCATCACGTTCGAATGAGAGTTCGCCAAAGCCGGCCCAGCCCGAAAAAACCCGCCCGGGTTTTTTCGAATTGGCCCACTTGAAAAAACCCGCTATGTCGGCAAAGTGGGTTTTTTCAAAATTTACTGCATATTGAAAACATTTATTTTAGAAACAAACTAAATATTGCGAATACTTTGATCAATACTAAGCCTAGGAATTGGTATTGGTCAATTTAGTCATAATATTTAGTGTGTTACAATTAGGGATGTCCCGATAAGCAAATTGGATGATTACCGATTACTAATTAATCGGCTGAGCCAATTAATGATAAGGATAGTTGTTTCTCTACTACCAATTTCACCATCACTGTTTTTTATCTCTTATACAATTCCAAGTTTAGAAATAGTAAGTAATTTATTTCTAGGAGAAGATTTTTTTTCATTTTCCTAGTTTTCACATAATAATTTCAATATTTTATCAAATTTCTTAGAACCAATTTTCATATTAGTGTCAATAATATTACACTGCTCGACATTGAAAATGCAACACCAGAAGGAGTAGTCAGAAATTCATGCAAATTTTACCGTAGACGCACGTCACTGAGTTATGCAAATGATATGAAATGCGCAGCTCTCCGACGCACGTGAAGTAAGACATAAGAGAATGAAGTTGAAAAGTGGGCTATGTTCATGTTGGTTTTTCTGCCATACTAATTATCGGAGAAATTTGGTTTTTGTCTCGAAGGATACGTGTGATAGGAGGAAATGCCACGCCGTCCTCAACGAAGACACTTCCAGCATATAGACGACTTTACAAGGGGTATGGTGATCGGACTGAGAAGGGGAGGTTGGTCCATACGTCAAATCGCAGCTGATACCCACATGGATGCAAGCACTGTGCATCGGCTGTGTCGGAGATGGTTGGAAAGAGGAAATCGACGGATTCACCGACAAGCTGTGGCGGACCCGCAAGTCACTTGTACGTCGATTCTGCAGCACGTGCAAGGTACCCTGGATGTTCCTGTGTCGACCAGAACCGTTTCCCGTCGACTGGTTGCACGTGGCAGGCAATCACGGCGCCCGCTAAGAAGACTGCCATTGACCTCACAGCACAGACTCCAACGTTTGGAATGGTGCCGGACCAGAGCGACGTGGATGGCAGAATGGCAAACCGTAGTGTTCTCAGATGAATCCCGCTTCTGTTTGTCCAGCGATAGTCATCGCATACGTGTGTGGCGTCGACGTGGAGAAAGATCGAATCCGGCAGTAACTGTGGAACGCCCCACAACGCGACAACGTAGCATAATGGTTTGGGGCGCTATTGTATACAATTCCGTATCACCTCTAGTTCGTATTCGGGGCACTATGACGGCCCAACGATATGTAGATAATGTACTGCGGCTGGTGGCAATCCCCTACCTTCAGGGTCTGCCAAATGCAATTTTTCAACAGGATAACGCCCGGCCTCACAGTGCTCGAATCAGCCAACATGCTCTACGAGGTGTACAGATGCTTTCCTGGCCACCATACTCTCCTGACTTGTCACCAATCGAACATGTGTGGGACGTGATTGGACGCCGTTTGCAGAACCTGTCACTGCCTCGTTCAGAGGACGAACTGTGGCAAATGGTTGAAAGGGAATGGAGTGCCATCCCTCAGGACACCATCCGCAGGCTTATTGACTCCATGCTTAGGCGTGTTTCTTCGTGCATCGCTGTCCGCGGTGGTCCTACTTCTTACTGAGCCGACGCCGTCCTCGCTCTAAATTTTGCTTATTTATTTTGAAATAAATATCACTTATTGTTCCATGCTGTCTCTGTCTTCTTACCTAATTTCATCAATTTCTGACCACTCCTTCTAGGTGTTGCATTTTCAATGTCGAGCAGTGTATTAACACATTGTTAGTTATTTGTAAGAAGAAAGCAGTCTTTTAACTTCCATTGTTAGTTATGTTAATGGAAAATAAAAATTTATAAAAAAAGGAGGGATGGGGGAGTGTGTGGTGAACACTCCAATTTAGGAGTACTTTTAATTCATATATTTTAGTAATCAGTAGCAATTTAATTCAATACTTTTATTCTTTGAAAATTAGAGGTTATCTGAAAGCATTGTGCTAAGGAGAAAACTATCGCCACATGAAAAATGTTGCATCATTGTCTATGTATATTTATTCAAAGTAGGAGAATTCATTAAAGAAAAAAAACTTTATATCAACTGTGAGGATTATTATTACTGTTAATAAAATTATTCATCATAGTTTCCTACTGAAAGTATACTTTAAAGAATAATATCTGAAAAATATTTTTCAGCCGATTCATCGGCCCGATTTCGCCAATTATTAATAATCGGCAAAGTGGCCGATTATGGCCGATTAATCGGTGCATCCCTAGTTACAATATTCAATCTTGGTCAGTACCGGGTCCAGAAATGGCCATCTTCATTTCCTGACAACTTATTAGGTATTACAAAAAAACTACCCATGAAGTTCTCACTATTGCTTTTTTTTCCTTTTTTTTTTTACTTAGAAGATAAAAATAATTATTCCAATCTATAAATTCAATTCAATATCAATTTAAAATATAGTATTGCAATGCCGTTTCCAAATTTGGGAAATAAGAATTTTTTAGGAGGTCACAGTGACCTACCTCTCTTTATTACTCCCCTGATTCTATGAAAAATAGAAGTAAGTGTTCAATGTTTGACATAGGCGTAATTTGGCCTCGAAAAGTGGGGGGGCAAACTTTTTGTAAGGGTTTTCTTTTTACAATTAAAATAATGCAAAATGTACTTTTTCAAAAAAAAAAAAAAAGATAATAATAATAACAATAATCATAATAAAAATAAATA
>JAXGGA010004322.1:0-89830 GCA_038373865.1 Uloborus plumipes
GAATAGAAAGAATTGGACATCATCTACGCTTAAATGAGTGATACACGATTCTTTCGATAAAAAAATTACAGAACAGTTAAACCTCGTTCAAACTCAAAGAGATATGTAAAATCAATTTGTCTATCAGAACAGAAATCAGCAACTAACAATAAGATGGAGCTCGCAAGTTTAACAGTAATTGAATCGTTAGTTCAGAAATCACTCAAGCGACAAACACCAAAAGTTCGAAAAAGTATTTTTACTGTTATTTATGAAAAATACGATTAGTATTTCAATATTTTAAACTGAAACATACACACATTTAGATATATTTCTTTCAGAAAATATTGTTGTAATCGCTATTAAATAGTTTAACGTGATGAAATAAATGTTTTCTGAAAATTAGAAATTTTGTCATTTGGGTGGTTTCTGAAGTAAATGGTGCATTTCTTCTTAACATTAATTCGTTTTATGCGAGTTCAAATTAACGAGATTCAACCGTATCGTCTTACGAGAGCCAAAACTTCAAAAACCCAATGCCTCCAAAGTGGAATCTTCCGGTTTCTAATCCATAAGCTCTTATTTTCCCCATATCATATCCCAGCATCTTATCAAACCATTTCCCAAGAAAAAAGTTTCAACAGTCTCCTTATCTACGGAAACATTTCAGTCTTCGCCTTCTTTCAGTACAGAAGAGAAAATCGCCGCGAACGTTTAACTTCTATTCCAGAAGCACAAGGGGATGGATGGTGCGTGGGAAATTGACCACGTGATGTTCGGTATGTCTCCCCCTCAAGATGGAAAGAACTCGGATAATGTAACTATAGTTCCCTGTCTTGAGCAACCTTCTGTTTGCTTCCCGCTGTGGGTCCACGGATAGATTTTGATAAAGGGCTCGATACAAGTTCCCCCCTATTCTTAGATTCTTTTAAGGTTTGGGGAGATCGCCTTTTTTGCATCGATATTTGAATTCTTTTCGGTATTTTTTTTTTCTCGTTCGAGACAATGCTATTTTCCTAGGGAGGAGCTGGGCACAACACCGGTGGTTTTGACCGCCCCCACTGAGACAAAAAAATCAGTTTTCTTCGTGCCAGAGTGAGAAAATAGAAACAAAGAAATATTTTTCGACATGTTTTTTTTTCCTTTGCAATTAGGTATTGCTTACTACTTTTTATATCGATGTAAGGCTCATTTTTCTCTTATTCAACAGTATACTTCACTGCAAGAAATAAGTTGTTGTTTTTACACTATAATACTGAAAGCAGGGGTTTCAGTTTAAAACTAAAATCTCAATAATAAACTGTAAAACTAACTTTTTTACAGTTTGTTACTGTAAAAATAGCAAATTTACAGTTTATTATTGTAAAATTAACAATTGTACAGTTTATTACCATTAAATTAGCTGTATTATAGTGTAAAAATAACAGTGTAATACTGGCAGCAGAGGTTCCAGTTTAAAACAGTAAAATGTACAGTAATGAACTGTGAAACTAGCAATTTTGCAGTTCATTACAGTAGACTAGCAATTTTACAGTTTACTACTGTAATATTTGCAGTTTTACAGTTTATTACTGTAAAATTACTGTAATAATGGCTGTATCATACTGTAAAAACAACATTCATTTTTTTACAGAGTAGGAGAAAGACGCAATTTATGTATTTCTCTTTTAAAATGTGGAAATAAAATAATACATTCACATTTCTTGCGTATGAAACTGAGAGAACAAGGAGGCAAAGAATGTCTATAAAAATTTATTGTTATGTCTTTCTTAGCAATCAAGTATCTGATTACTGTTTTCAGTTCATTGACATTGATGAAATGGTCATTTTTTGTGAAGAAAAATCAGTACAAAGTAAAATCGAAATTGGATTATGTAACTTTTTCTACTTTGTTATTTCGTTATAGTTTATTCGTATGTTAAGTTCAAGTATACGTACATGTCTATTATAAGAATAGCACATCAATAATAAATTAATTACTTTAAACTTAATATAAAATTTTATAATCAAATATAAAGCAAAACCACTGTATTAATCAAGCAAAAATTATACTCTCACGTTATCGATGCGCACCCTCCCCCCCCCTTTTAGCCTACTTTCCCGTTAAAAATAAAAGAAAGACGAAAAAAGTATCAAAAGTAGCTTAATGCATCTAAAAAATATCGCCAAGTCCAAAAAATATCGCCAAGTTAAAAAAATAAAAAGGTAAAATGAATATCGAAAAATTAAAAATTTGAAAGTAGGGTATTGAGATGGGGAATTTGTGCGTCGGTCGGTCGGTCTGTCGGTCTGTCTGTCCCCCCTAATAACTTTTGAATGAACATTCCGATTTGGACAAACTTTTTTTTGTTGGAAAGATCTCGGCGAGTACAGCTCATTCCCATATTTGATTTTTTGATTTGAACAATTTTTGGTTCAACTTTGAGCCGTTCAAAAAACCGGTCCCGCGATACTAACTTTTTAATGAACAGCCCGATTTGAACAAACTTTTTTTTGTTGGAAAGAACTTTTCAAGGGTACTTCATTCCCGTATTTACATTTCCGATTTGAACAATTTTTCGTTCAACATTGAACCGCTCAATCAAGCTGTCACCCCTAATAACTTTTGAATGAACAGTCCGATTTAAACAAACTTTTTATTGTTTGAAGCATCTCGGCAAGGATACTTTATTACCGTATTTAAATTTTCAATTTGAACACTTTTGGTTCAACATTGAACCGTTTAAGCAACCTTTCTCCACCTAATAACTTTTGAGTGAACCGTCCGAATGGAATAAATTTTTTTTTGTTCGAAAGATCTCAGCGAGTGCAGCTCATTCCTATATTTGATTTTTTGATTTCGACAATTTTTGGTTCAACTTTGAACCGTTCAAACAACCGGTCCCGCGATGCTAACTTTTGAGTGAACAATCCGATTTGAACAAACTTTTTTTTGTTCGAAAGATCTTTTCAAGGATACTTCATTCCCGTATCTACATTTTCGATTTGAACAATTTTTCGTTCAACATTGAACCGCTCAATCAAGCTGTCACCCCTAATATCTTTTGAGTGAACAGTCCGATTTAAAAAAACTTTTTTTTGTTCGAAGGATCTCAGCAAGGATACTTCATTACCGTATTAAAATTTTCAATTTGAACACTTTTTCGTTCAACATTGAACCGTTCAAGCAACCTTTCCCCACCTAATAACTTTTGAGTGAACCATCCGAATGGAATAAACTTTTTTTTGTTTGAAAGATCTCGGAGAGGCTTTCCCAAGCATTCCCATATTTCGCTTTTTGATTTGAACCATTTTTCGTTCAATATTGAACCGTTCAGAAAAAAAAATTAACATTAGCGTCTACGGGGAATTTAAGTTGAATGTTGATCCTGAACTTAAAGTCGGATTTCCTTCAAACTAACTTTGTAAGAAAATGGTTTTGATAAATAATGTTTGTAACGTACTTTTCTGAGTAATCTTCTATGAGGACTCTGATTCCGACTCCGACTCCGCAAACATGGCGGAAATGCAGGCTCAGAAAAAAAATGACTGACTGTGCAGACGATTTTTTGTTTATTTATAAATTTGTTTTATTTTATTTATTATTATTATTTTTTTTTTTTTTGACAGACGATGTTTTTTTTGTAACAAAAATTTTTCATTCACGAGAACATTTTATTCTTTATTTATATTTAACAACTGGCAACAGATTAAAAGTGAAATTCGAGACATTTTATTAACGGACGAGTTTTTTTTTCTTTCTTTTTTTTTTCTTTCTTTGACAAAATGTGTTTTGATGCTCTTTGTACTTTTATTTATTCATTTATTTATTTTATTATTATTATTATTATTTTTTTTTTTTTGAAAACGATGAGGATTTTTTCTACGGAGGAACAGTTACACTCTTTAAAAGGTGCGACAAAACTTTATTTATTCGTTAATTACTTTTTACGTGTCTACTTCATCTGATGAAAGGGGTATATTTTGCTTTTCGAAATCAGCTCTAAGTGCTAAAAAGGTATGTTTGACATAATTTTAAGTCTCAGATAATCAAGAGAATAATGATCAGATGCGAGAATGCCGATGTCGATGTACGGGAAAGTAGGCTCGTTTAGTTCTTGACAGAACTTCTTGTTTGTATTAAATTCGTAAGTTGTCCTTTTGAGTTCAAAGGAAACTCATGTATTTACTGAAAAATTAAGAGTAAATTACAAAATGCGTAAACAATTATTTTAAAAAGATGGTCTTTATAGAAGCATTTAAGTCTCCTGAAGCAAAGGAAAATTGGATTAGATTTTGGATCTCCACAAAAAATGAAGAAAGAAAAAAAGAAAAAATATTGATAAAATGGAGTTGCCGAGAGCATAACATGGAAGATAACCGATAAAGATTTCAGATTTCAAGTTTGATTAACTCACAATAAAAATCTTAAATATCCACGACCTCACATAGTAAACTTGAGTTATCAAATATCACTTATCGCTTTTAACTAATCTGCCATTCGTATCCTCTATTTTTATCCATTAGTTCCCATTAGCTACTTAAACGAAAATATACTTGGGGGAAAATATTCTGACTGTGAATCAAATTGCTATAAATTTGCTTAAACGCCATTTTATTTTCAGTAGTATGTATTACTCGTACTTGGCAAACTGCGAGATTTAAAATCTGGACATACGAAAGTTTTTTGGCAGGAAAATGTCATTTTATCCCTCAATTATTGAAAATACTTTACATTTTGTCCATATAATTCTTTTTAGTCATTAAGATGATAAACGAGGTGTGTTCAAAAAATAACGGGAATTTTAATTTTTTGAAAAAAATATTCATTTATTTGTCTACATTAATATTGTCCCCTTCAAAGTAGTCCCCACTGGACATTATACACTTGTGCCAACGCTTCTTCCAATCTTTGAAATACTTATTAAACTCGACCTTTGGGATAGCCTATAGCTCTTTCAGCGATGCACTCTTAATGTCATCTATGCTTGTAAATCGACGACCCTTTAAGGTTCTTTTTATTTTCGGGAATAAGAAGAAATCACACGGAGCCACGTATGGTGAATATGGAGGCTGAGGCGTCATTACAGTACTGTTTTTGGCTAAACACGAATAAGAATGGAGCGTGCGCTGGTGCGTTATCGTGATGCAAACGCCACGAATAGTCCTTCCACAAATTCGGGCGTTTCTTACGGATTTCTTCACTCAAACGGCGTTGAACTCGTAGATAGTACTCCTTATTAACCGTTTGGTCTTGTGGCAGGAATTCATGATGCACTATGCCATTAAAATTAAAAAACACAGTGAGTACAACCTTTACATTTGACCGCACTTGCCGAGCCTTTTTCAGTCTTGGTGAGCCATTGTCCTTCCACTGGGATGATTGGACCTTAGTTTCGACATCATACCCGTATACCCATGTTTCGTCACCTGTTATAACACGTTTCAGTAATTCCGCATCGTTGTTGACTTCAGTCAGTAACTCCTGAGAAACTTCCATTCGCCGCTGTTTTTGTTCAAAGGTCAGCAATTTTGGAACAAATTTTGCTGCTACTCGTTTCATGCCAAAAACTTCGTAAAAATTTGATGGCATGAACTCAATAAATATTCCAACATCATCAGAGACTTCTCTGATTGTTATTCGGCGATCGTTCATAACCATTTTGTTCACTTTTTCCACGATATCATCGGTTGTTGATGTGTTGAAGCGTCCTGTGCTTTCATCATCTTCAACGTCTTCACGGCCATCTTGGAAACGCTTATACCACTCGTAAAGTCTTGTTTTAGTTATATCTGAATCCCCACAGGCCTTTATCAACATTTCACAAAATTTGTTACACTCAATACCATTTTTTACACAACATTTTACACAAATTCTTCGTTCTATTTCTTTCATCCAACAAAAATCGCCGAACTAATAAAACATCTTTAACCTTACCTGTTGCCAACGAAAAATTAATAATTTAAACAGCTGGCGATTTTATGTTTTATTTCAAGGGTATGTTTACCAACATAACACACAAAAAAATGGTCTATTGGACTCTCCAAACTCGCGCAATTTAAAAATTCCCGTTATTTTTTGAACACACCTCGTATTTTTAAATAGTAGAGAAAAACATAAAAAATTATTATTTTTTTCAATTTAACATTTTTTTTCAATCTTTTAACTTTTAGTTAGACAGATTCCTTATAAAAAAATTACACCATAGCAGGTATTGAAAACTATTTTATGAACAAATTTTCAATTGACTAAGTAGGATCACAAGACATTTTGCCTTCTTCAAAAAATAAAAATAAATTTTCAATATGCTATCCGGTTCAGAACATTTCCAAAAGTTGCTCCAGTTTGTTGGGAGTAAATCGATTACATTGGCCAGTGTTCAAAAAGCGTAACTTGTTTTACCGGTGAAACATTCACACTAAACCGTCCAAGGCTGGCTCTCAGCCAGCAGTGTGGATGGTCACACCAAACTCAATATCTCTTTCTTCTGCTTCTCAAGACACTTCTGCCTTCTTTTTCTTGTTTTACTTTTCTTTTTCCCTTTTGACATGAATAAGGAGACATTTCACTAACACGAATATGTTACTCGAGAAGAATTGTTGCTGCTGGAATGAAGTATGGAGTTTTGCTTTTGATAAACGCAGTTAAGATTCCTTAGATTTGTTGCAGTGGTGAAGAAGAAATTTTTAACTTATGCAAAAAATTGTTATGTAAAAAAATTGAAGCAAGCTCGGACGAAGGAATTGCACTTTGAATTTTAAAATACTTTCACTGTTGGAAATAATTAATAATAAAAAAAGTTCTTAAAAATAACTGACTCCTAAGAATTTTAGTCTTTGACTCCGACTGACGACTCCAATTTTTTGGTTCGAACCGAACTGACTCCGACACCGAGTCTTTGTTTCCAATTCCGAAAATAGGGTAGAAATGCATGTTCGGAAAAAATGACCGACCCTTGCTATAAGAAATTTCGGGATTGAAACTCTGACTCCACCTATCTACTCCGACTGAGGACTCCGACTTTTCAACTCCAACTCTGAATCCTGGACTCTGACTCAGCAAACATGGCAGTAATGCAAACAGGGGGAAAATGACTTACTACTGTTCTTAAAAGAAATAACCGTGCAGATGATTTTTTGTTTATTTATTTATTTGTTTTATTTTATTATTGAATGAAATAACATACTATTTTCTTGAAATTTTTAATAAAACGTATTTAAAATGTTTTTCTTAAATCTTTAATCCATAATCTTTTATATTTACAATACGAAAACTGAAACGAAAACAATCTCAACCAAAACAATTAATTCATACAAATGCGTAATTTCGACCATATAAGTACAACCGCAACTACAATGAGGGCAAACTACGTGTTCTTTTCTTTTCATTTTTTGTTTATCTTTCTTTATTCCATTTTTTTCCATTTCCTGACAACTTATACGCTCTCTACTCTAAGACACATAGATTACTTCAGTCATTTTCATCGACTGTATGGAATATAGATAATGCATTTTAAAAAACAACTGAAAGGAAAAAAAAGAAAAGAAACCTTAAAAAGCATAACGATCAAGATGAAAATAAATTCAACTTTCGATTAAATAATTGGAATTTGCAGACGGAGGAACTGAAAATCCGACTAATGGTAATGACACCGGTAATGATCACCCCCACCTCTTTCCTGGATGATATACTAATTCTATGCGTTCGATAGAATAACGGAAATGAAGTGAAGTGGTGTTCCGGAAAAGATCACTCGTCGTTCTTTGTTCTGTTGTTGCACGTAATGTTCTATACCGTTAATGATGATTTTTGTCACGACATTGAAGCTTTCCAATGGAAATAACCAATTTTTCATTTTTGTACTTGTTATTAAATGGACATCGAAATACATCTTTTTTTCTTCCTACCCTCCTTTTAAATTCCAAAAAGTTTTGCAGTTAGAAACATCGATCTTTTATGAAGGATTTGCTGAACTTTTATTTCCTACTATACTCAAGCAATTATTTCAAGTGTCTGAATTTTTGGTAAACAAAATCAGCTTGCACTTTTAATAACAAGTTGAGAGATGCATAGTTAGCGTACTTGTTCTAAATGTGCGGAATAAATGAGCAACAAATTATTCGTATAGTGTATAACTGAATGAATCGGTGCTAGAATGCACCGGGGCACCGTTCCATTTTTGATGTTCACAAAAAAATCCCCTTCCATATAAAATTGGTCACAAATCAATGTTCAATTACTTCTGATTGACGTTCAGGAACTGGAAAACTTACGAATTCACACCTGAAGGAAGATACTACAATTGTGAATTGATGATGATATTAAATTACTATTTTAGAGTAACATTCGTTATTATAATGCGCAGTATTTTTATTATTATTATTTTTTATGAGCATTTAATCAAAGTTACACATATTTTCAATCCGTTGCAAAATACGTATTACAGCTCTTTTTGTTTGTTTCTTTCTTTTTTAAAATCATAAATACAAAACAGATTTTTCATACCTTTTAGTAAATTTTTAAGCAAGATTTACTGCAAAATGTCCTTTAATATTCTGCAATAGAGTTACAGTAAAAAACCGAAAAAAAAAAAAAAAACTTAGCTGAACATTCTAAAGAATACAAATCCAGGTACGCTATGTTCCTTTGATAAAATATTTTTATAAATTGGCGGTGTCCAAAAAAGACACCGCCTATTATTTACAGAAGCAAAATTCTTGGATTTGCGGCGTAAATATTTCATGAAGTTTAGAAATGTTTATCAAAAACCAGCAACAAAGAGCGAACAACAGCAAACTTTCCTCAACAATCATCATAAACAAACAGGAAGTACATTGGAGAGATTGAACGAAAACGAAATTGAAAACCGGAAGGAATAATGGAAAGCAATTGCAAGAGAATGAAGAGAAACAAAAGGGAAAACACAACAAAACTAAACTTAAAACTGCAGCGTACTATATTAAGGTTGAATTTTAAAGCAAAGCGCGAAGAAATTTGTGTTTACGTCGAGGCAAACAATAAAAAGACTTTAAAAAGAAAACGTGCTGTGAATGCAGCCCGATTAAAATTCAATTTAAACACATTGCTTTGCTAGAGATCACAAGTTTTTGTGTGTTTTCAAACATACAAGAAAAGCGTATCATTCTTTCGTTTAAGAACTTAAAAAATTTAAAATGTCTGTTTGTTGATCAAAATGCTAAGTTCTAACCAGAAACTACTTAAAACAAGTGCAAATAATACTGGTAATAACTTTACCTCAAACAGTATTTATTTATAGGTAATAAAAGTTAAAAAAAGGCATTAATTACTGAGTTTTGCGATTTACAACAATACACTGCAGGATAACAGATGAATTAGTTCAGTGTCGGTTGGATTAAATTTGTTAAAAATCTCGGGAAATAATAATATTTTTTTTTTTTTTACAATTCATTTATTAGAATGGGCTCCGATGAGCACGTGATACTCATATAATGTTAAAACTACATGTTGCACAAGGAGCCTTTAAGGGTAAAACGTTGTAAGCACCAGCGGCAACCCCTGAGGTTTGACTCCCTATGGCACCCTTGAAGGTGCCATTTGGTTCCCTAGGGTACCATGGGCCACACATGGGGTGCTATAAGACAACCAGAGGGTGCCACATAGAGCCAAATGGCACTTTCAAGGATGCCGTAGTGAGTCACGTGGCATCCTTAAAGGTGCCTTGTGCATCCTGTAGTTTTAACAGTGACACATCTCTGCACAAAATGTCGTGTTTCTAGCATGCAGCACCTTTGTTACCCCTCCCCCTGAAAATTTTAAAAATGACAATGAATGCGATGAGCTAGTCTAAAGCTTACGTCAGCTATTTCTCCTGAATTAGTTTAAATTGAAGCTTTCTTAGCCAAGCTGACCTTGTCTGCGATTTTGTTTCCCACGGATTTTTACGCTTCCTATCGTTATTTTCCTGTTTGGCATTTTTACTGGCGTAGTTCTTGCACATATTTTTCCCTATGGTTTTACGATAATGCTCGCTCCTGAACATCTTAGTGCAATTTAAAAAAATACTAATTTTATCGCACAAAATGTAGATTGCTGAATAGTCATGTTTTTGCGTTACAAGAAACACCTTTCTCAATGCAAAAGAAGTCTGACTAAAACTCATAAACAGACTTAAAGCAAATAAGACTTAAAGCTTATAATCGTTTTTTTTTTTTTTTTTAACCTTTTTATGCAAAATTTCACTTCTTTTTCATTGAAACAGGCGCTTCTGTAATGCAGAAAAACATATGTATAGTAATATGAATGGTTTTGTGTAATAAAACGTCGTTGTTTTTTCTTTTACATCTCTGCATAAAAGTATTTACTTTCTTATAATAATAGTGTGATTCTAAACAATTATAAACATGTAAACAATAAACTGTAAAATTGTTAACTTTACAATAAAAAACTGTAAAATTGTTAACTTTACAATAAAAAACTAAAATTGTTAACTTTACAATAAAAAACTGTAAATTTGCTAGTTTTACAGTTTATTACTGTGCGTTTTAGAGTTTTAAATTGGAACCTCAGCTGCCAGTATATTTTATTGGGGAGTCAGAATTTATATATTAGCAAAATGTAATTGTTTAAAAATATTTCACAGCTTTTTTTAAGGAGCCACAGCAATTTTCATTATTCAACTTTAGAGCTTAGAGACCTCAAAGGATTACTGGAGTTTTTTTTCTTAAACGAAGAAAAACACCGAATTGTTTGCAGCCAAATTTCCAAAAGTTTGGGAACAATATTTTTGGCTAAAACTCAAGAACGTCTTACAAAAGACAAGTACCTATTCGCAGAGAAACAATAAAACATTATTCAGGACTTAGAATAAAACTACAATAAATTTATTCTAAAGAACAGTTTCATTAAACCGTTATAAACTGTACTTTATATGTTTATTTATTCCGGAAAATGCAATTCTGTTGTTGGTTTCAAAAATGCGGAAAGTTTTTACGGCCTCGACAACTACAGAGCTAAGAAATTCCAAAAATTTCCAAAATAGAAACTTCGCATGGCTCCATCACTTATGACAAAGAATGTGAATTGAATTCAAAAGACTGGATAAGATAAAAATACACAGCAATAAAATAGAAAAGAGGGGAAAAAGAGAAATAAAACTTGGACTTCGGGGGAAAATAAAAGAGGCCTAAAAATTTTCATCTTTGAAAAAAGAGAATCAAAAAGTAAGAAAACTAAATCTCTGAAAAAGAAAAAGAAAAGAAAAAACATGGAAATGCTTTAAGCTTTGATGATGTTCCAATTGAAAAAACCCAGGATCAGAAATATTTCAAATATGCTGCAATTAAATTCTAAAATGCAAACAGTTCTTTTAAGCCATAATACAAATTCTTTCATGTGCCCAATGTTTTTCGTTGGAGTTAATGCACTTTCATTCTAAATTTTTTCCTTTTAATTCATTCTTGTGTTATATTCTGCACAAACAAACAAATGGAAATACCAAAAATTTCCTTGATATCCACAAGGGTAAGTACGGCGATTGCCCATGTAGCATGCCATTTCAGTGTACACAATTCATGTTATGAAAAGCAGATTTCATGTTGTATTTAATTACTATTAGACAGTTTGATGTGAATTTATTTCCAAATCTGACCAAATCTGCGGCATCTCACGTAATCATTTATTAATAAAGCTCTTTTTTTAATTGTATTAACATTTTTTTTAGGAAAAAGGGTGAACCAAAAGAAACTATTCTTAAATAAAGCAGAACTGACGGTTACGGTTACAGTGAAATAATTTCAAAATTTTCTGAAGGCAACGCCTAACTATTCCTAACAAAAATTTATCAGCGCATTGAGAAATCGCAAATATGAATCCTTGATGGAAGAACTTTTGACTTAAAGTTTATCAATGAGATTTTCTTTTTTTTTTTTTTTTTTTTTTTGTACAAGTAATATTTTGTGTATGGTGCTCTGTGGCTATGGCTTCTACTACTGTCTAATCCAGTAAAATACGCAAAGTTAATCAAAGATTCTCCTATCTGGTATTATTATAAACCTTTTACCATCAATTTCGTTACAAATGCTTCTCCCCACCAATTTGCATCACATGCCAAATATTCCAACGCCTGATAGTTTAGCAAAGTGTTCAATTTGAGCAAGGAGAAACTGCATGTTTCATGGAAAGATATGAAATTCCTACATTAAGTGAACTTACAGCATTTCCTTTGTTTACTCACCCATTGCGAAAAAAAGATCTTGATCAAATCTGAAAATTTATCAGTAAAAAAAAAGGAGCAGCAAAATTACAAGCGTTTCACTACACTGTAAAAATGAATGTTGTTTTGCAGTATAATACAGCTAATTTTATAGTAATGAATTGTAAAAATTACTGATTTTAGAGTAATCAACTGTAAAATTTCTACTGTTACAGTACTAATATTGCTAATTTTACAGTAATAAACTGAAAAACTGCTACTTTTACTGCTTATTACCGTGCATTTTACAGTTTTAAACTGTAATCTCTGCTGCCAGTATTACACTGTTGTTTTTACAATAAAATACAGCTAAATTTTACGGCAATAAACTATAAAATTTCTACTTCTACAGTACTAAAACTAATTTAAGTTTTTAAGTTATTAATTTTAAATTAATTTAAGTTTTTAAGTTATTAATTTTAAATTAATTTAAGTTTTTAAGTTATTAATTTAAAATTAATTTAAGTTTTTGAGTTATTAATTTAAAATTAATTTAAGTTTTTAAGTTATTAATTTAAAATTAATTTAAGTTTTTAAGTTATTAATTTAAAATTAATTTTAGTTTTTACAGTATTAAACTGAAAAAACTGCTAATTTTACAGTTTAGTTCTGTGCATTTTACAGTTTTAAATTGAAACCTCAGCTTTTAGTATTATACTGTAAAAACTTCAGCTCATTTTTCTCTCTTCTACCTTCGGAGAGATGAAAAGGTTAAAAATTTTTTGGTGGCGGAAATGAGGGCATGGGCCTGCCAATTTGCAGGGATGCCAATTTGCCGAATTCAAATGAGAGCGACTTTGGAACGAATGAAACTTGTTAATCAAATTTTTACTTTAGGCCTGCTAGAATCATTCATATAGAATGGTCTTAACTTGACTTTTTTCAATTGTCAATGATGAACGCATTCGGCGGACAGTACTTCTTTTTAAAATGCTTCATTTTTTTTTTTTTTTTTTTTTGTCGTGTGCCAGCCAGGCTGGCAATTTGGGGGGCGCTGCTTCACTTTTCCAACTGTACTATTATTTGGTGTGAAGTCCGACTTCCACAGTACACGCATGCCATAAGTACCCGTTTATAGGGTAGGCAACCTTTCACACAACAACACATTCATACAAAGAAGGGACAAGGACAGGAGAGAGAAAGCACATCCATGGCCAAGCCGGGACTTGAACCCGGGGCCACAACATCCATGGCAGACTACTCTGACCACTAGACAAGGTGGCCGGTAATGCTTCATTTCCATAGCTTGTTTGACATTTACAAGGCTAATATAAAGTAAAAGAATTGTTTTTCATCGATCACATGCCTCTAAAACGAAAATAACAATAATAACTGTAACGCTTTTATGTAAAAACCGTATATTAAATAAGCCCTTTTTTTTTCTAAATAAAATTTATACTTTAATCTTTCAATTTTTGTGACATTTTTGAAGCAATTAGAGCTGTAATTATAATAAATGTATCTCTTTTAATCTGAAAGTTCTAATTTTGAACGTCTCTCAATACGTTACACAATATTTCGACAACGTAATTCAAAATGTTTAAGAAAAAGAACTAATGATAAATACACAAGTATCATCTTTGATCTGAGATTTTTCATTTTGAATTATCTCAATGCATTAGTTAATAATCCGATTACATAACTCAGCGTTTTTTCTCCCTTATCTCTCAAAGTATCAGAACTTGAGCATAAAAGCGCAAAACTTTGAAATAACATGCGACGAAAATCAATGAATCAACTGGTAAACCAAGCAAGATTTCGAACTGTCAAAATTTCAAGAAGCACTTGAACGTTCAACAACGCGCGTTGTGTCTTACACAAAACATGAACAACTTCAACCGCCCATCCACATCATTCAACTCTTAGCTTTTAGATCCTTCTGCTATCTGCAATTATCTAAGCAGAGAGACATGCCAACAAAAAAGCACGATGAGCGAGATTTACGAGATTTTTCATTTTAGCGAAATCTTCAGTTAAGAAGAGAGCCCGATTCTGTCTTTCATCTATTGCGACAGCTGTTCCTCTTGTACATAATACAATCTCCACTTCAACGGTGAAGAAAGAACTGAAGTGAAGAGGAAGCAGCGACGATTCGTTTTTTTTTTTTTTTTAAGTTATTCTTGAAAGCTGAAACGCTTGGTATCTGTTTCGTTCGTGGCTGTGGTTGATTTAACTTCCAACAGTCAACGACGAAATTGTGAGGCTGTAAATAAAAAATAAATGAATTCGACTGCAATGTTTCGACACTTGGTGTGATTGATATAGCCCTTGGGAAAAAGCTTTAAGCAATGAAAAAAGCATTTTTACTTAGTGGCAAAAAGTTCACTTTTTTGCAAATAAAAAGATGTCAAGTTTGAACTTCTAGAAAGTGTTTTTGTAGCATTTTCTTTGAATAACAAAAAAAAATCATATTTTGAAAATATTATCTCAAAATTTTTGTAGCTGCTGCTGTTCCTTAAAATGCAACGAAAAAATGAGCTTTTACCAACTTGGAGTATTTTTTTTTTCTTTTCTTTTTCTTGTCTTTTTTTTTTTTCGAATCAGGATTTAATTTACAATTAAATTGTGAAATATTTCACTTTTTTAACACTTTTCAGATAAGGAATTAATGATATGAATTATATAAAAACTTTTGCAGCCAAGGAAGCATTAAAAATCAAGAAATTTTCAAATACAAAAGTATTTGGCTTTTAGTTTTCAATAAACATTAATAAGACTAAAAATGCTTAGAAATCGTAATAACACTACTTCTTAGTCAACAAATAGGTGATATAAACTTTAGCATTTTGTTACTTTAATCACAGTTACAGTTAGTGGCGTCTCGGTACTTAACATTCTCATTCAAAGTAAAATACATTGATTTGTGATACATGTTCCTGGCTCATGTACCAAATATTCGTCAGAAAGATTATAAATAAAACATTCTCAATTTCTGCGGTCAAAATGTTGGAAGAATATCTATCCTATAAAATGAGATTTAACCGAATATAAAACTTGAAAATTGAAAAAAAAGACATTCTACTGACAGAAAAAAAAAATCTAAATTTACGTTCAGACGGTAAATAAACAAATAGAAATTTTTATCGAAAAGCAATTTCGTACCCACAAACTGTTTTATAGCTGACTTTCAAAGTGTTCGTAGAAAATTAAAAGTATTTCATTGCACTTTAGTTTTATTTCTTTGCTTACTTTTTACTCTTTCTTCTGTCCCCCTTTTCAGCAATATTTTATAACTTCCATAACATTTTTTAAATACTAAGCATTAAACTTTAAAATTATTACTTTAAAATTATAAAAAAATAGTAATTGTTGCTCAAATTTTTAGCTTATTCCCAGTTTAGAAGCACTCTTGTCTCCTAGATACTTAATAAATCAAACTTTTTGTTTTGCAAATTTTAGGCACTTTCTTAGCCGTTGAATAAAGGTTTCTGCATTTCATCAAACAACAAGGTTTATTCTCGTTGATTCAAAAAGCTGTTTTGTATAAAATTCCAAGATTTTCGTAAAAATTTTGCTTACTGCAAATTATGTTTTGAAAAGTGAATGACTGGATAATTTTATGCATTTTATAAAGTTGTTAATATTAGTAGACATTTTTTAAATATAACATGCTTTTTTTTTAAACTGAAACTATACAAGATTTTAAGCACTAAACATCTTCTGTTGAAATACGTCTAGCTGGCAATGCTACTTCACTTGAGCCTAGTTTAAATTAAATCACTTCACGTTGCTCGTGTTTAGAGGTGTGCCTATATCTTTTACAAGATGAAAGATCGACTTTAACCACTTCTCTTACGAATTTTTTTTTGGAAAAGATTGCAAAAAAAAAAAAAAAAACACACATTTTTTTTTTAAATTTAATTTTGAAATACAAGAAAATGAAGCAATACAAAAAAAATATGTAGGTTTCAAGTTGAATTTTTAATTATTTATAGGCGTAAAATCAATTAGTTTCACCCGAGTTTTCTCGGGATAATAATTACCTGCAACTCATACGAGCCCGAGATAACTCGGGATAATCAGGAAAGCGGTTAAAGTTAAGATTTAAAATGAATCGGAAAATATCTTAACTTCGCACTTCAATTGATTCACGAAATATTGCATTATTTGGAATGTGGCAGAAAAAGGTGAAAAAATAACACTTTTACTCGTTATACATAATCAGTACAAAATTTGGCTTTGTCTTCTTATACCCAACATTTTTATATATTTTGTCTTTATGAATAAAGACCCACAACGACAATATAATCTGCAAGTTTAATCTCGAGTTTCTGTTGCGGCTTCCTTGTACATTATTATGTAGAAGCATTTTAATTGCGAGTGTATTTGCTTCAGTTTAATTGTAATTGTAATATTCAAAAATATAATTTTGTTATTTATCAATGCATTTATCAAACATATGTAAGTAGTAAAAAAAGTTGAAGAGTAACATATTTGACAATACAGTCCAATAGTTTTTTAATCAAGTCTGTAAGTCCCTCTTCCTTATTTTCTTTAATTCAACCCTCATACAAATGGCACCTTTCAAAATGGCGACTTTTTGTAATATAACTTGATGGTCATTTGCATTTTTTTACATTGCAATCATTTATTTTAAAGTTGTAAGCTGCTGTTTTTGACAGCAATACTAAATCAAGCACATCAATAACATTTTGGATGTGTTGAAGCAAAATACATTTGATTCGCATATAAAATCTTACAATATCACACATAATAGCTTCTTCTCTCCTTCGACCAGCCACTTGCAGTGAATTATGTATCAGTCTCCCCGTTGTCCAATGGTCGTAATTCTCAACAATCCTGAGCAAATCAATAACGCAATAAATGCTCCTTGACAGTTAGCACGGAAATGTGCACGATCAATAAAACAGACTATTCAATTATGTTTCAATTATGCATTCAATTATTCTCCGGAGCCGCTGGATCTTCATCGATTGGCGACACAAAGAATCCGACCTACTAGTGGTGGATCGGAACCAGATGTGGACGAAACCTTAGAATGTGATGTGTTTTATTTTAAAATTTAAAACGTTAATTCTCAAATATTTTTGTTTGAATTTAAAATTAAAATGTCGGTGTTCAATCCCTCTGCTTACAATCTTCAAACCCTTCAATCAAACCCGTGTTTCTATTATTTTCAGAGATTATAGGCAGAGATTATATTCTCAGCAATGCATATTGCATTTCTAAAATGGGGGGAGGGGATCTACCATCTCTAACCGATTTTCTTAGCCAAATCTATTTAATGAATTCGGAACGAGAGTTTTTATTTCCATTTGGTTTTGCTTCAAAATTAATAACGCATTTATTTTTAAGATTTCAATTTTCGACAGAATTTTTTTTTCGTATTTAAATTTAGAGTAAATTTATAGAGAAGCAGAGTAATACAACATGGAAATTCAAAAGCAAAAAAAAAAATATAATAAATAAAAATTAAGTTTCAGACATTAGCTGTAGTTTTTGACATTATTAACAATCAATATTTTTAGCATCAATTTTTTTTGTTATTTTTTCTTATTTTGCTCGTGTAGTATTAAAGATTTACCTTCATCAACATTCATTTTTAGAGTGAAGGTTAAAATTCTGATTTGGCAATATATTACACAAACTACAAACTACCTGCTTTACAAGCGAGTCATAAAAAGCAAAATTAAAGTTCAGCGCTTACCAATGAGTAAACAGAAATGCTACGAATACAAATAGCACTATTATTCTAAACACGCTAGGTGGCGCCTGCTATCTCCTTAACCATTTCGTAATAAATTCTTAGCCGTCACAATCGCTACACGATAGAAAATAAACTACAAGGATACACCACAGATTTTCACCCAAAAAAAGAAAGTAGCGTGAACAAAGAACAAACATGACCCCACTTTGGAGATCACTTGTTTGCTTTTTGTGCACAAGGGTCAGATAAAAAGATTAGAAGTTGCGCAATTTCCATTTAACCCCCATTTGGAACGCAGAAAAAAAGAAATAAAAGCTAAATTATTCTAAGAACTTGATCTAAATCAATATTTCACGCCCGTGTGAAGTATTTTCATTTGAACTACGTCACGTGATTTGGTGAACGAAGAAGTAAAATGTAAACAAAATATCTTTTTAATCAAGCCGTAGCGATGTTCATTTTGAAGATGGTGTTTCTCTACCGTTTGCCTTAGGCGAAGTTTTTTTTTTTTGCTTTTAATCTTTATTTAAGATCACAGCTTAAGTGATGATTTTTTTAGAGATAATATTTTTTTCTTAGATGGTTTCTTAGTTTTGTTTTTATTCCCCAAACCAATATATTGATGAAGAGTTTTAATACGTTTTTTTTAATCTCAGACGCGTTCAACCAAGGAAAAAAAGCACCAAAAACTCAGAAGCAATTAGAATTTATCTTACGCAAACAACTCAAGCGTACATTCGTTTTTTTATTATTTTTATATCTTATCAAAAATGGCCTTTGGGAAGTTTTTAAAGTTTTTCGTTTTAATGCTTGATATAATTCGTTTCATGATGTCAACATTATGCTGAAATTATTTTAAGCGTTATTTTTCTAAAATATTAAAATCTAATTTCAAGCTGTTGCGAATATTTACTGTGATTTATTTAGTTAATTTTGAACTTTTTAAACAGGGCAAATTTGCTGCAGTGAAGAAATACGAAACAAAAAATCAAAATTAAAATTCTAAAATTTAACTTTAATTTTATTTATTTATTTTTTTTTAAACCAATAACAGTTTGGAAACTTTCAGCAAAAAAACTGATTATATCCTTAAAAATTTCTTGATATAAAAGCTATGGAAAACAAAATTTATTGAAGAAAACGAAATGTTTCCAACAACAGAGAAACCCAGTTAATAATACCGAAATAATTCTTACGTACGATGTTATGATTTTTTAAATATTAAATTTATATTTTAAATCAATAAATGACAACAAAAGAGGCAGGAAATATATTTTCATAATTTTAGCTTTAAAATGTTTATTATTTATTTCATCATAAAACTAAATGAAAAGTTTCCAAAAAGTTGAAAAGTTTTTTTTTTTTTTTTAACTTTTTGAAACACTGACGACATTTTTTGTTACATCAACAAATTTTGCATTTTCTCCCCTTGATAATATTTTATAAAATAAGTAGCGGAGTTACCGAAAAAAAGCATTAAAAATACAAATCCCGTGCAAGATAGATTTTCTTCTTTTTTTTTTAATTGCAGTTGTTACAAACAATAACAATGCAACGTAACTACCGTTTTTGGATTTATTTTATTTCAAGCTTACCATGTAACTCGTCAATTTTTATAAACTGATATGTTTTCGTAAAAATAAAATCAGGTCGCAGACGAAAATGAATATCGTTTAATAAAACAGTTATAATGTATATTCTTAATAAGGTCTTGATGCATAAGCTCTAAATAAATACCTTCAGAATTGCTCATAAGTTTAGCTCATACATAGCCATGCTCATACATAGCTTACAAACATAGCCATGTAACTCAATTTTTACAAACGCGTATTTTTGCATAGAAATAAAATCAGGTCGCAGACGAAAATAGACATCGTTTAATAAAATAGTAAAAGCATATTCTTAATAAGGTCTTAATACATAAGCCCTAAATAAATAAAAGCATGTCCACTATAATCTGTCAGTAGCTCTATTTTTCTCAGAAACCCATTATCACCCCATTTTTCACTGGCTTTCTGCTCCAAATGACACTATAATATCTGGATCCACGATTTATCTAACACAATTCTTCTTCAAAAGCAGTATCTCATATCTCCTCTCATCACTTGAACACTTAAAAGAGACAGCAAGACTCGGTTAGTGTCGGTAATGCGACGCGAGGAGGCAAAGGAAAAAAAAAAACCTCCTTCAACTCTTGACAGCATGTTGACGCTTACATCTTTGGCAACCAAAACTTATTACCACAACATCAACCACCAGCAGAGTTCCAATTCCAGGAAATGTTTGTAGGAAACTTAGTAACTCTTTCCCACCGGGAACTTGGGTATTAATTAACCTTAGCTTAGCTTTAATTCTATTACATTTACTTCCCAACTAGCAAAGGCGGCAAGATTTATGCAAGCCGGCCTTGACAGATAATTTATCTCCAGCAGGATTTAATGCCGACCTATGCACTTTTAAGGAAAAGGGCGGTACATTCGGTATTGTCACGTTGGCAGATCTCTCCTTTTGTACAGAGATTATACATTTTTGTACATTCAGCACTTTTGTCGACGCATATTTTACTTTGATGTTGGTGCATGTATTTAGTAAAGACTTCTAAGTTAAACAAATAGCATTGTATACTTCACCGCAAAACAAAAAGCAGTACAGATTTCTATTTAAAACCAATAAGGCAATTCTTCGATAAGGTCAACCAAATAATCAAATTTTCAAAATTAATATTTTTAGACAAGCAAGGTATCATTTTAAAGGTGAAGAGTAATATTTTTTGAGACGCAAATTTATAATTTGATACCTTCCGGTTTTAAAAAGTTACAAGATGTCAAACGGAGGTCAAGATCTTGAGCATCCTTAAACCATGTTTGGAGACTCTCAAAGAAACTCTTTCTTATTGTTATTATTTTCTTTTAATGCAAACTAATATTATGAATGACAATGAATGAAAATGTTTATATACAATAGACAGCAGGTAATGTTGAAAAATTAATAAAAATAAAATCAATTTTGATTTGTAAAATATTTTCTACGGGGCACATTAACTGTTTCAAGTCCGACACCTAAATGCGTAATTTTTTACGCTGAGCCTGTAATTTTAAAGCTACATACATATGTTTTTGCATACAAAGTAAGATTTTCAATCTCATGGCTATAACCTATTTTAAGTTTATAGCTATGGAATAATTCACATTAAAATATAGGTGTCGGGCTTATTTTTGTTTTTTAAGTCCGACACTTTTACAATCCCTAAACTACACTTGTTTTAGCTATGATTCTCCATATTTTATGCTTAGCTAGCCGGGTACCCGGCCTTGCGCGGGTTTCGACCGGGTATGGTGTTTTAGTGACACTCGTTCATGAGTTTTTCAACATTAAAGTGCATATCTATACACACAATGGCTACTTCTGTAAACAATGGCAATTTTTTCTGACTGGGCAAACTAAAAAACTGTATTACACACCTTAAATACAAATGCAAGCTACAAATAATGTTAAGATAAATCGGAAATGTTATAAGCTTGGTACAGGGTGCGGCGGAGAAACTTGCAGACTTGAAAAGTCAACTAAGGGAACAGTACATAATGTATCAGTTTACTACTTTTTATAAGATATGGTACCAGTGGCGTACATAGCGCCCCCCCCGCGGTGCGGGGGGGGCGCAAGAGGTTTGAGGGCGCCCGATTCAGAAAAATAGCACTAAAGGTTACACGGGGAAAATATTTTTTACATTTAATAGGGAGGGGGTGGGGGGCGCACTAATATTACGATATAGGGAATATTATCGTAATATTCCCTATTATTACGATATGTGATTAACGTTTTCAGTAGAACTGGCTATAAAGAAACGTGCCAAGCGGAAAAACGTGAAACTGTGGGTAGGGTTGATAATCAAAGTATGTAGTTAAAACATTGACCATTCAACTAGTGGGAAAAAATTTGGTTTTAGACACAATTTAATTTGTAGCACATTCAGAACGAGTTCTAACAAGTTTTGCATCATTGCTTCTTGGCTGGCATTCACAAAAAAATAAATAATTAATTTAAAAAATAAAGAAATGCTTCGAACACTTGATAAGCTGTGAGGATACCCTCCATTATTTCTTGCCCGTCTTTATCATTTCATCACTATCATTGGCAAGCGGGTATTAAATTCGATGTTGAGCTAGTTCGTGACAGACAATTTAGATTGAGTTTTGAGAGAATTTCAAGAAGAATGTCAGCAGCTCTTGTCCTCAGTAGTTGTGAAAATCAAATCGGACAATCAGGGGAAGTTCTAGTCACATAGGACAGTAAGACAGAACAAAAAGAATGCAATACCGGCTTTAAACAGCCATGAAATTAAGTTATTTTGCATAAAAATCTAAAACAAAAAAATGCGAGTCTTGACAATTCAAACCGATTTTGATCTGTTAGCAGAAAAACGTACTAAGCGGGCTTTTTAAAAAGATAAACGTAAAACCCGGACGTTTTTGACATCATCAGTTTTGCCCTTTTCAGGGACCAGCAGAAAATGACGTTGGAAGCAAGATAACGTATCAAACGGACAATATAAAATTCGAGATTCCACTAACTTTTTGACACACAAAATGATTTCTGATGACCAAGATCAGTCACATTCCGTAAAAAATTAGATTTTGCGAGAACGTAGTGCTTTACTATTACGCCACACACTGTAAAAATGAACTGTTGTTTTTACAGTATAATACTGTTAAACGAAATTCCAATTTAAAACTAAAATACACAGTAATAAACTATAAAACTAGCAATTTTACAATTTCTTACTGTAAAGTTAGCAAATTTACAGTTTATTAACGTAAAATTTAACTGTAGGTTACTGTAAAAACAACAGTATGAAACCGACAGCAGAGGTTCCAGTTTAAAGCTGTAAAATGAACGGTAATAAACTGAAAAATTCACAATTTTAGTTTTTTACTGTAAAATAAGCTATTTTACAGTTTACACACACACACATTTGCAATAGTTCATTTTAAAAGAAAAACTGGGGCCTCGGTGGCTCAGAGGTAGAAGCTGCGTCTCGAAGCAAGAGGTCGCGGGTTCGATTCCCGGCTGTGTTCTGGCTTTTATTTCCTCTCTCTCTTTGTGCAATATGGGAGAGAACTTTCCAGAGACAACTGGAAAGTCCTCTCCCATATTGACCTTAAAGCTCACAGATGCATGTTAAATCTATTAAACTTTCTTGAAGTCAACAGGACCCTGCTCTTCCCCGACCTAAACTAAAATTCACCCTTAATCACTCTTTCTTTTGTTATGCATGACATCTTCTGATTAAATTTCTCTCACCTATCCCTTTTATACAATCTACCGTCCAACACGTGATCTTTGCCCATAGTATTTTTGCGCACACCTTTTCATTCACTTTGTGAATTTGCCTTTATTTTATTTATTTATGTTTTTTAATTATTCTGTTTGTTTCGTATTGTCAGCTTTTCATATCTAAGTTTTGAAAGTCCTTTGCCTTGCTGTTTTTGTATTATACCCTGTTATTTGTCTTGTACTATTTTTATTGTATGTAATGTTTTTATGTTTTGAATAAATTTGGACATCGACTCCGACTGCCGGCTTACGAAAAGACCCTGGCAGTCATTTTACGGCAGTCGGTAGGTGCACTCTCTGTCTTTGTGCTGTAAATATTTCTTGTGTTGTCTTCATTGTGTTTATAACTAAGTCCAACCTTTCGAGGCAATGGCATCGCCTTTTCATAATAATCTATACATATAAAATCAAAGTTTCATGACGTCATGAGTTGCGGGTCAAACGCTCTTCTGGAAAATTTACGTAACGTACGATTATGAAAATTGGTACAAAATTAGTCCGCATACTGATGATGTGCAAGTCGTGCCGAAATTTTTAAATTCACCCTAGACTTCATAAATTTAATTAAAATTAGGTAATTAAAAACTTATTACTCCCTGTTTTCGTACTCCAAAGGAGCAGTTTTTGTAATTGAAGTGAAATCAACTACAGATTTCTTCCGTGCACGCTCATTGTTTTGTTTTTAAAGTAAGTTATTTTAGTTCATTTTCAGCTTTATTGTATTCACTTCTTCATATGATTATTTCTTTTTTTGATTTCCTGACATTTATATTGGTTTTTGAGCAACAAGTTTTCCTCTCTATTATTTTATTTTCTAGGATTATTTATGAAAAAAAAATTCTTCAAAATTTGCAAAAGTACATTTTACAGTGTTTGGATAAGAAGCAGTTAACTTTGCATGTGCCATTTTTCTAATAAGAATTTTCATACAAATTTATTAATTTACTTCTTGAAATTTCTATTTTATTTGCATATCATCAAAGGGTAATGTTCTTTTTGTGTCTAATTTTACATATGATTAACATGCCTCGGAAAAAGGGAATAATTTGATAATTGAGAATCTGGTTCGGTTGTCAAGTTTTCGGCGATAATAATTTGGTTTTACTGACATTTAGTTAACGTTTGGGAAGGAAATATTCCCCTCACGAATGAATTGTCGACAAATATTTAACACCAATAGGGAGAGATACCCAGGTCTTCGGCCACATTTCCAATCGCCGAAATCCTCCCGTCTTTTTGTTTCTAATTTTCCACATGGGATTAATAGTTGAAAGTAAAATGATGCGTCAACTAAAAAAAACTACTAAGTATAATGTGAGAATTCCTTTTAAGAAATTCACTAAATCAACTTTAAAAGCTCCTATTGTTGAAATCTAAATTAAAATACAAAATAGGAGAAAAAGGGAAACCATGGCGACGACGCAAGCTTAAAATTTTAATTTTTGCCTGTAACTGAAAAGTGCCTACCAAAGATCTCAGTTATTGAACTATTCTCAAAAGCATTAACGAGAAGAGAAATCTTTACGAGCTTTTCAAAATATTGGTCATTCTAAAAATCTCATTAAAATGTAAAAAATTCGCCAAACAAGTTGACCATTCTAAACCCATCAGAAGTTTTGATGGAACTATCGCTTCACTATCGCTGGATTATTATTATTATTATTATTATTATTACTATTATTATTATTATTATTTTGCTGTCTAAATGCAATGAAGGCATAACAAAGTTTTTGAAACAAGAAGCAAAAAGTGTGAGCGCTTTTAAATATTTTGGTAAGATATTAAATACTGCCAAAATAAAAACAATGATTTTAAATTTTTTGCCTAGTTGGCATGTTCGACTAAATAGTTATCTCTCATAACATTCCACAAAAATTAAAAAAATAAATCCAAACTAAAATTAAAAATAAATCAAGTAAATAAAAAGGCCATTAGCTGAAACTAGAATTTCGCTTAAATTAAAAGTAACCAAAAAATATTAGTCTCTGATAAGCATGGTAAGTCTCGCCAATCTGTAACTGCACTTAGTTTTTTTAATTCTTGTATTATGGATACAGCGACAATAGCGAAAATCCTTTAAATTTTACCACAGGCAAAGCCGTGGCGGGTAACTCTAGTTAATAATAAAATTATGACACGATACAACAACAGGAAAAGAAAAACTAATTAAAGATAAAAAAATTTAAAGTACTTAGTTAAAATAAAAGTATTTAAAAGCGGCAGGTAAAAAATATAGGTGAAACCAACGGAAAGTTTAATAAAACGTTTAAAAAAATGTAATGGACGGATACTTAATTTTAATGGGCGTTTTAATAGAAAGTACTGTTGAAGAATAATTATTTTTGAAAACAAACGTTCAAGATGAACTTAAAATATTGCTCATTAAAACGATGCTTCAAATTTAAAACGAAAAGTTTCAATAAAAAAGCAGCAACAATTTCTATAAAATTAAATATTTCATAATATAATTAGAACGTTAATCAACTGGGATTTTTGAAATTTGGTAGAGAATAGAAAAAGAGTTTATAAAAGAAATTTTGCAACACTTTTAGAAAATTCTAAGTTCAATAAAAATTAAAACTTATATTGAATCAAAGCAAAGCTTATGTACAGATTAAACATTTTGCTCCTTCACATATATTTACCTTCAAGAGCAACATTTTACGCTCTATATGAAAAAATTTACGTCCGACACCAAGCGGAAAATGTATCCTAATTAACTTTATTCATAATAATTTCATTTAAAAACTGGAAATGCTTTACTCATGAGTATAATTTTGAATTTATTTGTTTTTAAAGTTAATATGTAACCCAATTCACAAACTTTCAATATATTTTACCTGGTGAATCAATTTCACTATTTGTGTGTTTACGTCTGACACCAACTGTTTAAATTACTTTTATTTCTATTTTAAGGGTCCAGTTTTGACAATTAACATGATTTTTTATTTAAAATTCCAGTGAATGCTTTCGAAACATTGTTTTTTCAAAATGCAGCGTTTCTCTAAGGATTTATACTTTGCAGTTACGTGTAAATCTATAACATCCTACCAAAGCTTTTGTCAGATGTTTGTGCATCCATTAGCTTACAATCTTTTGCATTAATAAAGGCACTCCTTGTAGTGCCAAAACACGTGTCTTCAGTATCCCTGCGTATTTGTGCTTTTATTACGTTGAATTTATCCTTAACAATTTATTTTATAACATTACGTTGCGACTCTACCATATAACACCCGTGTATACTATAGCTTACAGTACAACATACAGTTTAAACTCGCTCTATAATTCTTACAAAATATGTAATTCCGAGTCCTTTTGTCAAAAGGACTTCTGAAACGAAGTGAATTTAATAATAAATAATGCGAACAAGGTAATGGGAATTAAGCATAAATGCTACATAAATATTCTGGAAGGTTTTATAATGAATAAGTAATTAGAAATATATAATTGGTACGATTTGAACTAAATAAGTTACTTCGATATTCAATAAAGAGGAGAAACAAAACAACATTATGAAACAGTCAGTTGAAGAGTTTGGAGGATGAAGGGGCTATGTTATATTTTAAAAAGTAAACACACTGGACAACGGTGAGCAATGGATACATGTAAGCAAATAAAACTTTGTACATCAAAAGGTAGATGTCATTAGACCAATTTCATACGCCACACTAACGACAAAACCAGAAAACAAAACAAAAAAAAAAGCTGCAGCATAATATGAATGCACTTAATCCTTAATTGTTTAGGTGCGGTGTCCTACTCCGCGGCTAAATTTAATCTCTTAACTAATGTTATTTTACTTTAAAAGATTTCGCTGTGAGTCCAAATGCTTTTTTTTCTCAAGTGAAACAGCAAGTGGCTATGCATATCAGAAAGAGTTAACGTTGAATGCAGTTGATTATTTTACTTCGGCTTAATTCACACCCAGATTACCAAAATATTTAGAATTTTTACTATTGTAACTTTTTTTTTGTAGACAATGTTACATTCGAATCAAGTATTTTCTCTCCAAATGAAGCAGTTAATGAGTAATTTCGTCTCTTAATAAGTTATATAACAGGCAAACAAAGTTTTGTAATATTTACATTTATGGCGTTATATGTACATGAATGTACAATTACGGAATTGCTATTTTTTCTTAAGAAAATCACGCAAAAAAAATTGCAAGTTTTCTCGTTTCAATTTCCTTTTTGCGGAGAATTTACGGAATATAACGCTGGAGTCACATACACCTCATCTCACCATTTGCGTTGCAAAAATGTCACCTCACCGGTTAATCTGTACTAGTTAAAATCTGTACTTTTTGCTCAGTCCTTGCTGTAATGCTTCAGTTTTATTTATTTAAGTAAATAAAACAAAAATCGTTGTGTGTGGACGTTTTCTATCTTTTGTTAAATTTTCAAGAAGTATAACGTTGGAGTTACATTCCCCGGACCACTTACGTTGCAAAATATCACTTCATCAGTTAAGGGTTAAAACTTAACAAAATTAAACTCAAATTAAAGAAACTGCTTCGTAGATGCTTAAAATTTTAATTTGACTTACCTATATCACCATCAGCTGGTTTACCTCGCTGCAGGTCAAAACTTAAGTCGGAGCCCGTTGCTGTCAACACAGTCATTAAAAAGAACGTAAAGCCAGCATGTCCAACATCATGGAAGATCAAATTCACTTTGAAATATTTCTCAAGTTCTTAACAATTTGTTTAAACACACTTTAATGTCATCTCCAATTCTAAAAGTTGTGACAATTTAAAAATTTTTTCGCATCCTCATAAACGCCGTAAATAGATTTCCAACAATAAAGTCAACATCTTAATACAATTTGCTGTTTTGTAGAATTTTATTTTGACAGAGTTCAACTAGGATGGACGAAACTTCTTTTGGACTCATTAGTATAAAAAGCAGTAGAGATATTTTGCCGTCTTTACAGTTATCTGCAAGTATACCTTTAGTACTTTGCAGTTCCATTATTTTGCAAAACTTGAAAAGACTTTCTTATGTCTTTCTTTTTTTAGGAAATTTCATGTCAAGTGAAACATTCTTCCATAACTGCACACATTGATAGAACTTGCTTGATATACCCCCTCCAAAGTTTCAAGTGTCATATGACATTCTGTTTCTTAACTGTGCAGAAATACTACACTTAAATCAAATTTGCGTATTCAAATGTTAATGTAAGCAGTAGCAGTAATTTTTTATGCATGCAGAGTAAAATAGCAAAGTTAAAAAATTAAAGTGCAAAATGTTTCTACTTTCAGAGCAAATGTGATAGTGACAGTCTTGAATTAAATAAGATCATTTTTAGAACCCCATTCTTTTTTAAATATATTTTGGACACATTTGAGGATATCTTCCATTTTATCTTGCGATTCTATCACTGAAAGTACACAAGAGAATTCAAAATATTGTAGATGATGAAGAAAAAATAAGTGAGAACAACAGTTAGCACACAATCCAAATTTGTAAGTGCAAACTGTAGTGAAATTTGTTATCAAGTTTATAAAGTATTATTTTAAGGAATGATTCACACTATTTCCAAAGTCAATGACTGATTTTATTTAAATCAAAAGCTTAAAGCATTTATAGTTTTCTGTAAATGAAGTGTGATCAACATTTATTTGAAGAGTACTGTCACACGTTTTTAAAATTCACTCTGCGTCTAAATTTTCTCATGCGTTTTCAATAATACATGAACTGGCAGTTCATATTTTGTACTTAGAGTATTTTAATAGTGAAAAATATTTCATGGTAAAATGAAACTATTTTAAATAAAAATGATAATTATTGGGCACAGTTTTTATGCATGAATTCGACTACTAGCTTTAGCATCAGCGTAACCACCAATTCACCTAATGTACTTGCTTTTCTGTTCTAAAATCATTTGGGTTTCTAATTTTTAAAAAACCAGCTCAAATTCAGAATCAAACAGAAAGTGATTCAAATGAGAATTTAAATACAACTTCAAACACAAATTGTACTATCATCGTCTTCATCATCCATTGCCGAGCAGCCAGTGAACACACGTGCGAAAGCGGCATTGAACTGCGGAGCTTTCTCCTGACATGTTTCGAAGAAATTTTTGCGACCGAACAACTCCACTCGTCTCACGCAGAAAACTGAATGAGAGCAGACGACCGAACGTCTTTTGAGGAATGGATCGGAGGGAGGGACGTGGGAGGCGGAGAGCACAGCTGATCGGCAGAGAGCGCGCCATCTGGCGCCGGGGCTAAGCTCACTTAATCTCGGGAGGGCTTAGCAGTGCAGGCTTCTCTGTTTGAGAGAGTGGTTTGCTAGGAATGTTTGATTCCGCCATTTGAAGGAGGCGCTAGGAAGAGCTTAATACCCCTTCATTCCTCTTTTTCTTCTTTTCTTTTTATTTCAAAGCCGGAGATTTGGAAGGGATGTCTTAATTTCTTCTCATTTTTTAAAGAGGAAGGAAAAAAATCGCGAAGGGTCTGACAGCCAGTAACATCTGCGTAAGGAATTTGTACTTTTGGAATCCACTTTTTTTTTTTTCGTTTCGTTTTTTTTTCGCATAAGTTCGTGTTGATTGATAGGCATGCATAGTGCGGTGTATAACTTAGAAAACATGTCATCATTGTTATCATTTCTTCGAATTACCGTACTATAAAATGAAAGCTGTGGACCAGTGGCGGCACCGTAGCCTATACAAATGGGATCCAAAAAGGAACAATATTTCATACAGTTATTCTGCTCGAAAGGACCCCCCCCCCTAAAAAAAATGTATTGCGACAGCCTCTCAAACTTGAAACTGCAACAACAATTGAACTTCAACAATTTGAAAATACAACCTACTATGGTCCCAATTAGTTCAAATTTTTGATGTGTTTCTACTATGTTTTCTATTTTACCAGTACCAGAGTATTTTTTTCTTCTAAAACATTAGCGGTAGTTAATGTGCCAAAAGTGTTTGTGATTTTTAGCCTATGCCTAAAAGACAAAAAAACCATTTCATAATGGAATAAAGTTTTCTGCTTTGCCATAGCAGAAAGCTTAGTTATTTTTTTCTAATCTGACGTTAAACAGAAAAAAAGTAATATTAAAATTGTTAAAAATTAATACAATAAAATGTTTAATTCCTTATGCGTTTATTTATATCAGTGAAGAGAAATTATGAATAGCAATTTTTGCAGCGCGAAGTTAAAAATTTAAACTGTTTTGAATTTGTCGATTTCGTAAATTCAATTTGGCAGTTTCACTAATAATGAAAATTGTGTTTTTTGTTCTTTTTTAATTTCCATCTCAAGGGGGGGAGGGGGATTTTATTTTGGCAAAATTGTGTTAAGCAAATATATAGGTCAGATTGATGTTCAAAAAATATTCAAAGCACTCCGTAGCACCTTATGTGAAGTTGTTTTCAATTCTTTTAATTTAAACAAAGTAATACTCAATTAATTCAATAAAAGTAAGTGGGTAAGTGCTCTGGCAAAGATCTTTCTAAAAAATACATTGTATTCAAATCAGATAATTTCCTCTCTTGTCATTGAGAGAAGAGAGAAACCTGAAATGTATATAAATAAATCAACGGACTTTTTTTTAAATTTTATTTTTAATATTTTCAGTTTTTTAAATCTTAAATACATCATATTTTCATTTGGAAACTCACCCAATGTGGTCTGTTGAAATATTATGAGGATAAATTGTAACTCTGAAGTAGCCAATAATCAATAAAATTATCACTGAAGAAGATGCTGTTAAATGAATTTTAAACTTGTAAATGCGCCAAGCTAATTGGAAACAAATCGTGTCGGCATTCCCGGCGAATATAAGACTTTTTCTTTATAGGTTTATTGCTCTTGAAATGGTCTAACCTTAATTCGGTGGCAAATTAAAAGTTTTCCGACTTTGGTATTATTAATTTTATCATTATTTAGAGACATTTGATGGTAAATTTTCGTTAGTTTTTCATTCGAAGTCCAAAGTTTCCAAGATGGTTTTGAACCATAAAACATACCTAAATTATCTATGTTTTTTAAAAATATTTTTTTATGATTTAAAGATAAGTTTAAAGCCAACGAACATATTTAGCGTATTGTTAAAGAATCAGGCATCTAAGGGTTAACCCCGAAAATTTTTATTTTTGTTATCTTTAACTGCAAGCGTTGAATCAATCAAGCAGAGGGTTTCTTTAGTATTTCGTTAACTTTATATTTAGTCTCTATGGCTTGGAAAACAAAACAAAAGAAAAACCTCTCTCTATCACACACACAAATAAATTTCTTGTAATTAATACAAAATCATGCATTCCGCAGTATCAAGAAGAAGGAAGAATTTCTCCAATTCGCGCTTGAAGGCTAAAAATCTCTTCTGAAGAAGAAAGGAAAAGAACTCACCAGAGGGAAACAGTGAGATGGTACATGACAAGACACTAATTGTTACAAACGTATTTCCTGTTCGCTTAAACAAAGAATTCCAGAGCGTCAAAAGACATGATTCTCTTTGCTCCCCAAGTGATTTATTTTGCTTCATAGCTGCTGTTTTTCTTGCTATTTAAAGCAAGAATTCGGAAAATTTCTGAATTATTTTAACTTCCATTTCTTTTGAGAGTCAAATATATTACATACGTCAAGGATTCCGTATGTTATCTTCATTTTATCTTTAAATAACATCTAGCCCTGGAACTCTTAACTTTAAACTCAATTTTAACAGCGATAATAAATCTTTAATTTTAAATAAGTAAAAGTAAAATCAACAACGTGTAACGAAAGTACAAAAAAAAATAAATAAATAAACACGTGTTTTGGGGTTCACACGCTACCTCTTTTTCCAAAACATTTTTTAAAAAAGATGCTTTTGTCGAAGGCCTTTATGTCCCTGAAATCACGCTTTTTTGCATTGAAAAAGGAGTTCCTTGTAACCCTGGGGATACTTATCTGCAATATCTTGCATATTTGAAGGACTTGAGAGATGAAGGAGTCATAATACAAAACAGAAATTGCGAGTTATTAAAGTTCAAAGTTTTATTGTTGCATTTTTTTCTGGTTTTGTCCTTAGTGTGCGTATGAAATTGGTCTAATGACATCTACCTTTTGATGTACCAAGTTTTATTTGCTTACTCGTATCCATTGCTTACCATTGTCCACAGCGTTAATTTTTTAAAATGTAATATAGCCCCATCATCCTCCAAGCCCTTCATTTGTCTTGTTTGATATTATTAATTTTACGCTTTCTTCCGGTTTTTAACATAATTGTAGAGGTTTGTTAGCCAAACTTTGATCAAACAGTTTGTAAAGAGCTACAGAAACCATGAAGTCAACTCATGGATGAGGGGGGGATGTATACAAAGTCTTACAAATCTCGGGAATCAGACTGCCTGGATGGATGCAATAATACTTTGGTGCTTAGTTTTCTTTCGAAGAAATATTCTTTTATCAACCATGTTCCACTTAATTTTCCTGTAAACTCTGAGAATTAATTTGTCTAGCGCAAACATTTTCTTTTCTAGCAAGAGTTAGCAACTTGTGTCGGTCTCTAGTTATACTCTATACATTTACAGTTAAGATTTTTTTGTTCTTTCATTTTGTCCTTTTGCATTCAATAATGCAAACATAAATGTATGCATAGAAAGGCTTTCTAATAAGGTTTTAAATGCTTCCCTTGCAAATGTTTTTGGAAAAAATTGCAAAAAAAAAAATCACCCTTTTTTAATTGGATTTTTAAGTACAAGGAAATGAAACAAACAAAATATGTAGGTTTCGAGTAGAATTTTTAATTTTTAATAGGTGTAAAATCATTTAGTTTCTACCGAGTTTTCTCGGAATAATAATTACCCGCAACTCATACGAGCCCGAGATAACTCGGGATAATCAGGGAAGCGGTTAAGAAAAATAACGTAAAGATATACAAATCTTCAAAATCATGAAAGTCAATCGCTGCATTTAAATTCACAAACAGGCAATGGCATCTATTACTTACAAGAAAAGTAATTAAAAAAGCACTTTTCTCTAACACGTGGGTTTAAAACAAAATGATAGAAATGAAGTAAGTAAACCCCCTCCCCCTTTTTGGTTTTCTTTTTTTTTTCTTTTTTTTTTTTTTTTGGCCCGACTTTCCCTTTACTATTACTTATTGTTAATTACAATGACCTCTCACTTATGCGCCGGCCCAAGGGACCAACAGAAAAAGTCGCGTAAGTGAGAAAGACGTATAAATGAACAAGTCCAATTCAAAGGACTAAAACGCAGCATAGGTTCTAATGAGATAATAAATAAGAATGTTTCTATAGAAAAGGGACATATGGCAACCGTTTGACACTCACTGTAACGTAACTACAGATTAAGAGAAAATAAAAATTGTAACAGACTAATTACAAACTGTTCACTTGAAAACGATGCAGAACACTGGTCAACAGGGGTTTTGGTGCCGAAGATTTTGGAGGTGATTTCTTTTGAATGTGATACCCTGAATTCAAATATGCTTTCAGTTTTTGCCTATCCGCGCGAATTTTTAAGATATCAACATTTAAGGGAATTATACATTGCACTATTTTAAGAGAAAAACCATGGCTTAAAGAAACAAATTAAACAAGAAATTTTTATTATCTTACACAGAAATTGTTTATTATATACAAAAGAAAACATAAAAAGTCATTATTTAAACTAATTACTCACTGAACATTACAGAAACTTCTTTTGCGTGACATTAATACATGTATTTTCGAACAATCCCGTTTAAAGTCCAGCAGTAATCTGCCATGATGTGAGTATCCCATCTACCTTGATAGCGATCCTCCATACATTTTATATCTTAGTGAAATCTTTCGCCATGCTCCTCACTAATGTCTCCTAAATTAACAGGAAAACGGTCTAAGTGGCTTTTGTAAATAGTGCACCTTAATGCTCATGTTACACCCAACTGATCTGAAATTATTAAGCATCTTATTGACTAATTCAACATAGTTTTCAGCTTTGCGTTTACACAGAAAATTTTTGACAATTGAAACAAATGAATTCCGGGCTTTCTGTTCAATCTCAATCATTGAATTTATGAAGTCATGGTCTTTAATCAGCTGTCTTATTTGGGGGCCATCAAATATTCCTGATTTAATTTTTTCCATACTCATCTGAGGCATCTTTTAACAAGCTAAGTATGATCCTTTCTTGTCAAGAGCCTTTATAAACTGCTTCATTAGACCCATCTTGATATGCAGTGGTGGAAAGTTGACTTTCTCTCGTGTAACTAAAGTATCATTGATGATATTCTTTTCCCCAACATCCATGTTTTCTCTCCCAGGCCACTCTTTTCTAACCCTGTGTTGCGTTTTGTCTCTGCTATTCCAGAGGCACAAGAAACAACGAACAACCAAGGTCAACCAATCAGTTATACATTAGGGTGGGCCGAAAATGTTTTTTTTTTTTTAGTTCGATGATGGGGATAGCGGAAAAGGTGCCATGGGTGGGGGGGGGGGACCATAGTGCGTAGAGAAAATTCGAAATCTTTTGGTCAATTTCTTGATCTGGCGCAATGGCGTCGAAGTTTGGAAAATATGCAGTTTTTTTGAGATTTTTAGGAAATAATTTTGAAAAAATTTTTGACACCTAACATCTAAAATGCATCATATATGACAAAAAATGCAATTATTTTACGACAAATGCCCCGAAAACAGCATTTTTACGTTTACAAACTTTATTAAAAAGGTATAAAAAGCGGAAAATTACCAAATCTTTTACGCATTTCTGGAAAAGGAAGGATTATACCACAGACCTCAAAATTTTATGGGATTTTATGCCCCCAATGGTATTTTTTCCATCCTATCTGTTATCGAAAATAGAGGATCTTTTTTTTTATAATTTGGTAAAAATCTTGCAAAAACTACATTTTTTCCAAACTATCTAAAAATCTAATTTATCGAAAATTTATCTATCTAATTTATCTAAAAATCCAGAGCTGATACAGAAAAACTGTTTTTATATTTAGATTCAGCAATAGAAATGTAGTTAAAATCTGCTCAAAAATCCTAGGCACCAACAAAAAAAATTTCGTAGGCCTGTGTAATAGATAATTGTCCCCCCATCAAGTAAAAAAGGCGCCTAAATGAGGCGGCCTACAAAGGAGAGTTCACTGTATTTATTATTTTCAGACATGGTATTTGTTTAACGTTTCCCTACGAGTAATTTACTGGTAAATTTACAACTATAACGCTTCATAAATCCCTGTTTAGTTGAATAAATCACAAAACCGTTCAACATTTCATCATACTTCCACGAGAAATGCTGCAAATTTATAACTAATTAATTCACGTGCGCACGTTATTTAAGCTTGTCATACACTAACTTCAATCCAAAGTAAACTTTATCATACGCAAAATCAAATCCTTTTCCGCTTGATTATTCGCTCAATTCTGCAAATATGTTCGCTCGAATATACATTTGATTGGATTTATTTTGAATAATCAACATGAATAATGAGCGAAATAGAGGTTATCATCAGTTAAAGATAAACCACGTATTTTGCCTTAGACTATTTGCATATTTTGGGTGTTTTAACAAAGCATATATTAGTGAGTACGTGTGGTAATGAATAATATATCCGTTTTACTTAACATTAAATGTTGTGCTGTGGAGGAGTTGTGCACGAATTCGCTTGTCTATGAATATGTTGTGAACCCCATTCAAGAGAAAATTTTCTGTGCCCGATGTAATTCTACAAATGCTATAACATGAGGCATATATCATTGTTGGGCTGCAACGCTTCTCAATTTCTATTATTATGATGTTAAGTTTTCATTTAAAAAGTGCAATCTTAACAACGAAACAATAATTGCAAACATGGACAATGAAAACATATTGAGAAAAAAAATAACTCTCCATGTGCTCTAAGTTTTTTCCTTGCATGCATCTCTGTGCGACATCGAAATCAATATTCCACCAATGATGATCAATTGTCTGATTAAATAAGCGCAATCAAAGTTTTGAATTTTTTTTCTCTTCCTTTTTAAAAACCGATTACGTGTCTCGAAAGTAGCACAAGTTTTATATTTGTAAGTATATTTTAAAATCTAACTCAGGAAGTAAAATGATCATATTATAATAACATCCAACAACATTAAAAGCCATTGAAGTCATCGCAGCCAAAATGAAACGTTTTTTCGAACAAGATCTCGTGCATCTTTTTAGTTTTCAAAAAAGTTCTCGTATGGACCCCACAGTACTTCCTTTTTCAAGTAAATTTCTTAGTAGATGCCTTAAGTGTTAAAATAGTACTTTAGAGACAGCAAGATAACAATTCAAACATTTACACCTCTAGTTTGCCACGAAACAATGCAAAAAAAAATGTTTTACAATGATCAATTTTCTTAAAATCGCCGATTTTAGGATCATTCAGTGGATTTTTCGCAAAACATCGCCAATAACGCTAAATTGAACCCAAATTCAAAAAATCTTTTTTTTTTCGCCAACTTTATGCTCTCCTAGTCGGCGGCAGACACTTGGCGACCGAGAGCTTGGCGATACATTACCAAATACCAAATCATAACATCGCTTCATAGTCTGCATTGAAATTAACAGATTTACCCTAACAAGGGTTTGCCCTTCAGCGTTCTTGAGAAAACAAAAACAAAAAAAAATGAAAAAATAATTAACAATTTAACAACTATACACAGTAGCCATGCCAATGCATTTGACTAAGACATACTTTTTTTGAGTTGGCCTCACATTTGTACATTATCTCCATTAGAATCTTTATATTAGAATGTATATACATTTCTGTTTGGAACAAAGTACTTCTTTGAATGAAAAATGTAATCGTTTCTTGCGAAATTATTGAATATTACTCACAGTTTTTATCAACTTAGTTATAAAATCACTTTATTTTCAAATCCAAACCGCAGGTCAACGGCTCCTCATGAATTCCCATCACACAATAACGCGTTTCTAAATTCCGCTGTCCCCCGCTCCGAGGAACGAAAGTGGATAATTTAAACGCAAATAGCGATGGCAGACAACCCCTCCATTTCTCTCAAAAAATGAAACATTTAATTAAATAAAACTAATCGTCTACAAGCCCTCGGAGGCTTCCCGCTCCTTTCATCCTTTCTCCCTTTCGCTTTATCCGAGACAGTGCCCTAGGACAGAGCCCCTATTGCTGGAGTCCCCACCCCGTTCTATGGAACTATTATGTATAGAGATGGAGATCCAAATTTAATAATGCAAATGAGATGCCGGAAGACCTGGATTGTGAAAGAATGATTTGGACTGCCTAAAAACAATCAGCCGGAGCTTTTACCTCAAACGGTGATGTTGGCTTTTCTTGTGAGGGATCAGTGAACTGAGTCATGCTGGTTATGAACAGGTATAACTTCTTTCGTGTGTTTCTTGTTTTATGAAGAAGACTTTCCAAAGTTTAAAAAAATAACTGTATTTGTTTATCTACGAATTGGCGATCCAAATATCTGGTAATATTTCAATTTAATACTGCAAATAAGATCTTCAGGTAATTATCACGACGCTCCAATCAACTGCACCACTGAGCTTCCCTTACGGAATGCTAAACATTAAAGCAATGCTTATTGAAGAAAATATGATCATTTTCTGTTTTGACAAGAGAACAGAAATGTGCGTTGTCCTTGTATAGTTTCGCCGAAAGCTCCGTAAAAAATCTTTAAATAATACCTTGCTTTTGAAATGTAATGAATTATTGTGTGTGACGAAGTTATGGTGTTGTCACAGAAAACAAAACTTTGAAAAATAATATATATATGATTCTCAAGTGATAGATGAAAGTAAGCATCACTAAATTAAAAGAAAATGATATCATGAAGGAAAATAGAAAATAATAATATATTGCTTTTAAAAGTAATACGAAACCTTCACAAAAAATTAAATTCAACACCCCTACGCAGCTGAACACTTTTCTAGTTTAGAAATTCGCCTCTGATTTTCCGATCATGTTTCTCTATCAGACTTAGAAGCACCACATTTTTTTCAAAAGAAAGTTTATCCCGTACTGTTTTTTAAGAGAACGTGGAAAAGTGCGAAATATTAAAGTAAGTGATAGACACTGCACTCCTACACATCTATCAGCAAATGTGGTTTATCCGGTCAGACAGGACCTTAAAGTGTCTCAGTTTCTGATCCAGACTAAGAGCCGAGTAACACCTGATCTAGGAGTATAGGAAATAATAATTTGAAATCGACATCTTGTGTAACTTTACGACCACGACATTATTAACATACCCCAGTCATTATTAGCAAACACAGATGCTCTTCAATCTACTGACATCAGAACTGGTTTCCTGAAGCCATGAGATCCAACACCTTACCAATTAGGACAACAGGAACACATATTTGCAGTGTGTAAAAAAATAAATAAAACAACTGTTTTTTTGCAAACAGTATATCAGACAATTGAAATCATGTCAGAGTCAGAATGTCTATGAGTGAAAAAGAAACGTTTTTTCTGATCAATTGGGAACAGTACAAGATTTTTTTTTTTTTTTCAAAAAACAAAAATATGTGTGAGGCAAATACTAAATTAATCGACAAATTACTTGTGACAATATTTAAATGGTGTTCAAATGCTTATAAGTTTACAATTAGCAATTCAAATAGTTTCAAATTACTTTTTTTAATATTTCACTAAAGAAAGCCTATTTCTGAGCAAATTCACGGAACACTATTTATTTCAATTTAAGAATGTTTTTAAATGTGTGTCTCCTTATATGTGTAATCTCCTTATATGTGTATGCTAAAAATAAATAAACGATTTATCTAAAAATTGCTCTTCTGATAGTATGGTGTCAGTGAGGTGAAATCTTCTAAATTCCATATTGTTTCCTAAATCAATAAACGCTTTCCTTATTTATAAAAACCCATTCTTTTCATCTCTTACATTATGCGTAAAATCTTAATGAAAAATAAATAAATACCCTAAAAGTAGTTTCTCCGCTGGTATAGTGCTGATGCAAAGAAAACAACTTTTCCTGCATGAGTTTATAAATGTCTTATATATGAAAAGACGTTCCTTCCACCACTTCCTTTATGACGTATGTACAAAAGATTAATAAATTCTCTAAAAGTTACCTTGCTGCTAACATAATATATCATGGAAAATTTCCTCAATGACTAGATAAGTGCTTCTCTTCTTTGTAAAAATGTGTTCTTTTTAGTTCTTCCCTTATACGTAAATTATCAATCAAAAATTGAATACAACTAAACCCGCTTAATATAATGCCCGCTTTGACGCGAAAATCATGTTTATAAGTAAAATATTCTAAAATTTGGGAGAAAAATAACTGCTTTTTGCGGAATGGTGCATTGAAAGTTCATTACATTAAACCGGATATTCTTTAACCGATATTTGAAAAAATATCTTATAAATTTGGAGAATTATGATAAATTTGGTAAAAGAAGCTTTTAAATGAAGGTGAGGTTTAGTCGAAAAAGTAGGGGGGGGACACTGATTTAGTTCCTTTATTTTTTAATCAAGCTTGTAATAGCCCCTCAAAGAGAATATTCTTTCACTTATTCATCAAGAGTTTAAATAACAGAAAGCAGAAGAAACAAAGCTTCCATAAAAAAAAAAAAAATAAAACTTTTGTCTGATTATTTAAAGCATTATACTCGATACATGACATACGACATTATACTCTATAGTATATCTAAGAGTACGTGAAAGTATGATATATCTCGATAAAATAAATTATATAACGATCACAGGTTCTTAATATCTTATAAGTTACATCCATTTGACCAAAGAAAATACCTTTGGTACCGCTCCCCTCAAAGCACCAAAACCCAGCAGAGAAGCGAGATAATAGGGTTTGCGCCTGGAAAAACGGCCGACACAGGATCGTCAAGAGCGAAAACTGCTAGGTTCGCTGTGACGATACAGGATCGTCGCGGCCAGTTAGGAACCAATTTCTGTTGACGAGCCTACGTCGGCCGGAGCGGTTTTTACACAAAGTGCGCGGCCGATCGTGTGTCGGCCAGGGCAGGGAATGGGTTAATAAACGGGCTCCACTGCAAATGGATTCCATAAAAGTTGTTTCGCTGATAGTGTAGTGAAAACGCAAGCAAAACAACGTGTCGGCCAAGAATCACTGAACGATTCAATTATGCGTAAAAATGCGCCCCTTTTATCGCTTCTCTTATACGCTTACGCTCAAAGAAAAATTAGAGTTGAATCCTCTGTAAGTTTTTCCTCCCATATACGCAAAAAAATGAATCCCCTTCATCACTTTCCTTATGGGTGTAAATTATAAATTTAAAATTAATGTATAAATTCTAGAAAAGGTGTTTCTCTGCTCGTGTAGTATAATTGGACGTAAAAAAGTCTCATCCCTGAATCTACAAAGGCACACAATGTCTCATTACCATTATCGTGAACCGGTATCAATCTGCCGTTGATTCTCAAAAGTTTTCCAATACACTTTATCAGCTAATGTACTATATATATATATATATATATATATATATATATATATATATATATATATATATATATATATATATATATATATATATATATATATATATATGTTTTGCACATGCATAAATACATAGATTAGTAAAAATAACTACCAAAGCAAATAAAGAAGAAAAAAAATCAATAAAATATGCATGTATATACTTCTCATATAACCATTGATTGGTTACAGTGTTTATATATAGCATATCACATATTTTTCAGACTGTTGTATGAAAACCTCACACTAATATAGGGGTGGAGCGAAAAAAATGAAATTTTGATTTTCGTAAACGGGTAATTTTCATTTACTGTGAATGAGGCTAAGTATCAATTCTGTAAAATATTTCATTTTTGTGACGTCATCTTTAGTATGCGCATTTGGCTTAAAGTTTTGAAATTTTTTATTTTTTTTTAGATTTTTCAAATTAAAAAAAATATATATCTAAAATGAAAAAACTAGTGACTGGTTAAATGGAAGAGAAAGGTTTGAAAGATACAAAAAATTTTTAAAACCATTTTAGATTATGATTTCAGTCCACTAGGCCCAAAGTTCATCAAATTTTCCGAAATTTCCGATCTTTTCAATATTGATCAGCTATTTTATAATTTAATATTTCCTCTCAATATATACTTAAAACGCCTTCAAAACATTTTCTTAATCATTTTGTTGTTACCTTGAACTGCTCATTTCTTTGCTTGCTCATTGAAATTACCCAGGACTCACCACGAGGAAGTGGCTGCACTTCGAGTGCCAACCGCGCTCTTCTTGCTTCCAACCAATGAGAGCATACATTTACATTTCTTAGACACTTCAGGAACAATAAATTGTTTCTTTGCGTCGGAAATTGTTTGCATTGGTTTTGATGGATGCCCTACAAAGACAGGAAAATACATAGATGTAATGCGGAAACTGGAAGAAAACTTGGTAGATCTCTGCAATGAGATATTTGCCAATATTTTTAAATGAACTTAATTTGCGGCATTTTTTGCAAAATCTAGATGGACCTACCAGCGAACCGAAGTGATTTGTTGAGGCCGTTGGACAAAGCTAAACAACATGTTATGCTTTCAAATCAGTTCATATAAACCTATAGAGTTTCGATGGTGACAATAAAAATGATTTAAGTTCTGAGCAATATAGTAACTTCATGAGATGTGCAAGGTGGTTTTGACTGTGAAAATATCCAATGTGAAAATACAATTATGACTGTGAAACTTATGACTGTGACTGTGAAAATATAATTATGAAACAGATGTCCAGTAAAGCTTTCCCAAGTCAGATGGTTGACTACAGCGAACATAATCTTTAGACTATATTTTTTAAAAAAGTTCGTAACTTTTGCGGTAAAAGTGTCCTTGCTCTTTTAGAATGAAATGCAGGCGTTACTCATTTACTTATGAATTGGTGTGAGATTATAAAGAGTTACACTGACCTCTAAGGGAAAAAACAGAAAATTGTGTTCACACCCATTCAAAACAATGTATACTTTGCATCCCAGAAATATGCTATTACAGATATTAGCTCATAAGAGAGAGCATATAAAGAAACTTGTTTTAAATTGCGTTATCAACGCTCAATATAGAAAACAAACAAGCAAACAAGTGAGAACATTTCTGATCCCAAAAATAGATAACAATCTATTTTCATACATCCCATAGATAAATCAAAAATCAGAATACATCGATATGAATTCTTGGTATGATGTGGAAATTACAAAGCGACCTTTTACACGCAATTAAACAACACAATATTTACAAAGATTACTGGAAACTGATAATTTAAATATGATTTCTGATTGCGCTCTTTTTAAGCTCCCATCACAGACTCAATCAGTTGAAAGAGCTGTCAAATAGGTCACAAGCTTTTCAAAATTGGCATGTGATCAGTGATCACATGAAAAGAAAAAGGTTAGTAAAATCGAGGATATCTGACTAAAATATCCGATCAGTTTATGACACAAAGGAACAATTTAACTGTTAAAGACGTATCTAAGAAATGTAAAAACGTGATCGCATTGGTTGGAAGGAAGGGGTCACGAAATGGATTCGAAGTGCTGTCACCTCCTCGTGGTGAGTCCTGGGTATTTCCACATGAGCTAGCGAAAAGTTGCGAGCTCAAAGTAATAACAAACTGAATAAAACAAGGTTTTGAAGACATTTCAAGTTGAAAATATGAGAAATTTTATGAACTTTGAGCTTAATGCGCGGGCTGAAACCATAATCTAAAATGGTTTTAAAAATTATTTGTAAATTCAAACCTTTCTCTTCCATTTAATAACCACCAGTTACTAGTTTTTTCATTTTAGATATTTTTTTTTAATTTGAAAAAAATTTGAAAATCTAAAAAAAATGAAAAATTTTAAAACTTTAAGCTAAATGCGCAGACTAAAGATGACGTCGCAAAAATGAAATATTTTACAGAATTGATACTTAGCCTCATTCACAATAAATGAAAGGTACCCGCTTACGAAAATCAAAACTTCATTTTTTTTCACTCCACCCTAATATGCAGTGTATATCTGCATTTCTGGTAAACTTGAATTTCTTTTTATATTTCAGTAGTTTAAAATAAAAGGGTACTAATAGATAAAATAGTTTATTATACTCCAAATGTAGAGATTTACAAAATATCTTCCTTGTGTATCCTTTAAAAAATTTAAAAATTACGTTTATATAAAAAAGGCATATTATTAAAATATAAGGATGGTGCATCTTAATAAAAATACTTTCAAAATATTCCTTATCGTAAACTTCTTTTAAAAACGTAAATACGATTTTTTAACTTAAAATGCTAAATTTTTATTCAATTCATACAGCCTACATTAGAAGATAATACGCAATATTTTCCTGTTTTCTTCAACACCAACACAAAGAAAAGAGACTTGCGCCATTGTATGTATACACTGCCACCTCATTTGTATTTTCCTACCTTTCTCCCAATCCCATCTCTGAGTAGGAAAATGGTGGAGGAGTAAAAATGTGTAAAAGTCGGTCACACTAAATGTGAGTCACGTGCCTCTGACGGGGGTGGACCTAGGGAACTGGGGAAGCAATGAATCATCTCTTAGTGTCAATCACATAGACTCGGGATGCAGCCTGACAACGGAGAATGGAACAAAAATGGAGACTTTATTCGCAATCAGTCCCTTATTTTGTGTTGGGAGGGGTTGTCCATAAAATGCAATAAAATACCTGAAGGTTATGTATCTTCGATAAGGGGACTCAGGACAGAGAAGGGGACATTTAAAATTGAGTTGAGACGAAACTTACTCACCCCTAAATTTGACTTGTGGAGTTGAAAAAAGAAAGAGGTAAAATGTCCTTTCACTTATAGTTCCCATGAATCAAGTAAGCTACAGGAAAAAAAGACGTTTCTTTAGAAAAAGGATTCACAACTGAAAATAAAGTGCTTTAACGAGAAGTTAAAAAGCAGTGGCGCACCCACGAGGGGAGCTAAGTGACTTAAGCCGCTCCCAGAAGCATGAAAATGAATCCCCTTGAAAAAACCAAACTGCTTCAAATGAGTTTTCAGACCTAATTTTTGGAAATTTACCGAGATCTAGCTCCCAACCCCCTTTTTAATTTAACCAAAATTGAATGATTTTTTTCTCTAATACTTCAAATTCGAAAATTTTCTGAAGGAGAGCCACTTAGCCCCTCCCAGGAAGTAATTCTGGTTACACCACTGCTTAAAAGTAGGTGATAATCGGTAAGAAAATGTTGACAAAATGCTGCGTCAAATACCCTACCACGTGAAACGACAAACTTAAATAGACAAACTTTAAATGTTTACGCTTCGTTATGCGAATTATTTCTAATTTGGAGTTTTCATACTGTCTCAAATCACAACTTTCGAAAGAGGATATCCTTCTAGTTTAGTAGCAGTAGGCTCTCATCTTTCCCTCCATACGCTGTAAAAAATGATAGTTGTTTTAACAGTATAATACAGCTAATTTTATAGTAAAAAACTAATAATTTCTAACTTTACAGTAATAAACTGTAAATTGATAATTTTACAGTTTATTACCGTGAATTTTACAGTTTTAAACTGGAATCTGAGCTGCTATGTTTTTTCAGTATAATATTGCTAAACTTTACGGCAATAAACTGTAAAATTTCTAACCCTACAGCAAGAAACTGAACAGTGACTGAGCTTTTGTAAACAGAAACGTAATATGCTATTACTTAAGATCCCTATGATAAAAAAGTTTACCTGAATCTTAAAAATGTAACACATTTTATTCATTCAGAAGTCAGATTTTTCATCACAAATTAATATCTATGTGTATAAGGCAAACGAATTGTCTTTATTTGCTCCTTTGTGTTGTCTATAAGCTTTGTTCTGGACACCCTAAAGTACCTACAATCTTAAAATATAGTAAAAAAATCACAGTTTGAACTTGGGAGTATGCAACTCAAAGCAATTTGTTCTTCAAATTTGAATCAATTTCATCCTAGTTCTTTAAGTGAAATTTTCCCATGTTTTACCTAAATGTAGCGAAACATTTATCACTCACTTTAACAATATGTCTCATTCGAAAGAGATTTTTTTTCATCAATAGAGAATGAAGTTTGTTCCTAGTTTTTTCAAGGTCAATATTACAGGAGTTAGAATCGTTTGTAGTTAGTAAAAATCCCAGGCAAAACTCAAACCACAAAGTTGTTGAGACTAATCTTAACGGGCTTGTAATTGAAGCACATTAATTTCAGAATATTCATGCATTTTTTACTTTATCTGTTTCAACCAGCAGTGCTCTTTCTTATTCTATCTCTCTCTTCTATTTTATTTACAAACGATAAATCTTTTCACAAAAACTTTCTTCACTTTCTTAACATTATTTCTTGAGAACGGATGTTATTACTCAAAATGGCGTGGTATGGTATTTATTCATTTGATGCAAGCATTATTTGACTATTTTATCGCTTTTACTATGAAAAATATAAAAAGTCTTGGAGGTTATTTTGCATTTTTGTGAACTTTTTAGTTAAATAAAAGTCATTTTAGAGTAAGGCTAAATGGTATGACTTTCTGGCACTTTTTGATGATTTTGAAGAACAGCTCACTCGCCCGACTTTCATTATCAAAATAAGGTTCTTTTTTACTAAGCGGGGTGCTCAGCTTTAGTAAATGTGTGCGCACTTCAGTTGCATACAATTATTTTTTTCCTTTCATGGAGAGAGAGGGATCCTATTTTATTTTTTAATTGAAATTGTGGGTTAACGGTACTGTTGTCATTATTCTTATACGAATTTTTCATTACTACCAAAGAGAATTGTGCAAAAAATTCCACTTTACATTAAACTCTTTATTTTAACGAATGAATGTTAGGTACATCTGTAAAAATTTAACTTCGGGCTAATTCATTTGTACATTTATCTTTTGTTGACCAAACACCCTACAAAAAATCCAAATATATTAGATTCTTGTTTCATTGCTTGTGAACTGTATGGAGAACATAATCTCTGCTTCAATGTTGCAAAATTTTGAAAATTTTCAGACACATTGTTTGAGTATTAATTTTGGTTAAATAACGAACATATCTTATGAGTTATGACCATTACTAAATAAAATATTGCTTTACTTCTTTTCATATAAATATTTAAAATGTAAATGGTCTTATGGGTGAATATCAGGAAAAGTGCTAATTTAAGTCACAAATGAATTTCTCAAGCACTTCCAAATAAAAACCAAAAATTTTTCGTTTTCCATACAGTAAACTGCGTCGCACATACAATCCATGACAAAATTTTTAGGTTTTACTTTAATTTGTGACAATAGAACTCTTTTTATTGCCTCAATGTCATGTCGGCAGCGCGTCACACATTCGAATCGCAAAGTTCAAAAAAATCCTGTGGATTATAAAACATCGCAGCATAAACAAATTCAAAAGGAAATAACGTGTTTTATGTTCATCTATGATGATTAACTCTTGTGTTTTAGATAAAATCAATTTAGATTGATAAAAAAAAAGCAATTTCAGCTTGTCACAAGTTTTCATAACATGACCAGTGAGTCAACTTTCGGAATGATAAAATCTAGACAAAACATTTTTTGGCGCCAAAAAATTACGCTGGGTGAAGCTCTAATATGTGATGTTTCAGTTCCGATAGAAAATTTTCACTTCGGCTGCATTAAATTACAGGTAAGATTTTTTCAATCTTGACTTTTCTGTTTCTACCAAATGAAGTGTCATGTCGGCAGCGGAAATTAAGACACAAAATAAAGTAATTTTTCAATTTATTTTTGCATAATGGAAAAGAAACCTATTATCATGGACATAATAAGGTGTTTTTATTTTCGAATCTTTAACTAGGGATGTTCAGCTATCATATTGCGGGAAATTTGTCATGTCGGCAGCGGTCATGTCGGCAGCGCGGAAGTAGAAGGTATTTGTTACGAAACTGATGCGTACGTTACCGATGTTTTTTCGCAATTTTTTCTTCGTGTTATGAGTTTGTTGAGTTTTTAGGTGCACGGATAAATTCAAGTGCATCGTTTTTCTTGCCAAATTTTCCCATTTTAGCAGTTTATTCACTGTTTTTTAAATGCTTCAAAAAACATGAATTTTTCCGCAAAATTTGAGTTTTCAAGCAAAATTATTGCTTTTTTCACCCTCTTTTCTTTTACATCAATATTCCGACCTTCGTTCGTAACTACTGCACACAAAAAAATAATTTTGTTTTAAAATGGAAGACTTAAGAACATTTTAGTGAAAATCACCCTCCCCCGCCAAACTCTGACTGTCCTGAATTAATTTCGTTTTTTAAGATTGTGTTAAGAATTTTATTTTATTTTGATTTTTTATCTATTAACCTATTTATCTGTTTGAAACAAACTTTGTCGCACTTATTTAGACTTTAACTAACTTTTAATTAGTCTCTAATTTTATTTATAAAACAAAAAAGCGCTCAGGCTCCGAAAATATTATTATATTCTAAGTAACAATTATTTTATTTTTGATCATAAAAGGTAGTGCAAGTGATTACTTTTGTACACTAAGTGTAAAATCTGTAATATTTGTCAGTTCGGTAGCATTATCATCATGTCGGTAACGCTCAAAGACAACCCCCCTTAAAGGGGGGTAAATATTAACTTTGACCATGCCCCTAATTTTTAAAAAATATTGTTACTAATGTGTATTTGAAATATCCTATTAATTTATTTTTCTGAGTATCTTCAAAAATTGAAAATTTCCATGGTCAAATTGGCACTTTTCCTGATATTCACCCTTATATAGAAGTAGAGTTCGTTATCTTCGCAAAATTTAAGTAATGGAACAAGAACATTAATATCTTGGAGTCATTTTAGGGCGCTTTGTGCAACGACTGTTACTTCTGCCACCATGGAATTGTCTCTTTATAATCAGAACGGTACTGCTATTTGTTAAAGATAGCTGTCCTTTAGTACATTAAAAACTGCAATAATTCAAGAACATTTTATTACATTCCTAACTTTGATTCCTTTTCTAATGTATAAATGCGCACTTAAAAGAGCGTTTGACTAATACACATTACAGTTGAGCTTTCAACAAGTTGAATCGCTTCCAAACTTGCTGTCCTGAATCTTGCACCCAATGTATGAATCATATATGGCTTTGAATTCACATTAGACATGCGCTAAAATGAATAATCTTCCCTTTTGGAGTTTGACAACATATCTCTTACCTAAAGGTTCACAGTAAGGGCGCTTTTCCACTTGACGACACGACACCGACGAAAGTCGGACGGTAATACTGCAACGATAAGTACGGTGTCGTGTCGTCTATAGCACTGCTTTTCCACTTAAACGATATCGTTTCTCCGAACGGGTCATTTTCCACCGCATTTCATTTCGAAACAGCACTGTGTTCGCACGTATATTATTATGGCTGCTCAATTTAACAGATTACGACTACTATATTAGCTTTACCTCCGGAGAAAAAGAAAACAAATTAAGAGACGGTATTGAATGCACGATATTTTTAAAGAAAAGGTACATTGTAGGCGAGTTTATACTCTTTTCAAGAAATTGCAAAAAGATTTTAGGTGATTTTAAATATTTTTACTAAATTTATAAAGAATAGTAAAAATTTAAAATCTGGACAAGGTTATTTAACACAAGTAGTTTAATCTAAAGTGTATAATACATTTTTATAGTTACGAGCAATGCTCTTTGAACTTACCTGTTTCTTTCTTGTCTGTAGAAGATTTGCCGTCATATTCCTCATCTAAAAATTTCTTCCCAGGCTTTTTCCCTGTGAATTTTGTTTTTGTATAAAATATTTCGCTTATCCCATAGACACGGTCGCTGCTCAATTAATTCACACTAAACAGGCACGTCAAACTTGAATGCCATGACTACTGTGTTGCTCATCGAAGAAAGTTCAGAATGAAAATTTAATCTTTTTTGAAGCATTAAAAGTCGTCTGCGCTACAATTAATGAAACAAAGTATAAAATAAAATGATTAAAATCTTTTATTGCTACATCTTTTATCAATCGTCTGCAAATTGAAGCTTATATTTATTAATGCAGAGATGTCGAATTTAAACGCCATTGCTATATTTCGAAGAAAGTAAACAGATGAATGAATGTCGTCCCGATTTTAAAGGCGAGACGGATGCCATCCGACACGAATGGGACGACAAACGATATCTTTCGGTCAGAGACGACACAATCGTCCTGGAATCGGGAGATGGAAAAGCGCATAGCATATTTTAATGCATTTTGCGTGCGCCAATGTCGGATGACGACAATCGTTTACGATTTATCGTTGTCGTGTCGGTAAGTGGAAAAGCGCCCTAACGTTGAGGCACAGACGGCGACATCATTAGAAAGCGATTCTCATTATCTTCTATAAAGGTAATGAGATTCAATTATAGTATGCTTATGTCATAATTGAACACTATGAGGTGAACTGAATTAAACTCATACAATAATGTGTTATAATATGCAAAGTAAATTAAATAAAAGGACACGGGTGAGTTTTTCGTTGTCATAATTTCGCGTTACTAAAAACTTTTAATCAGTTTTGTGCTGTAGTTCTTAAATGTTCTTTTTTTTACAGAACATATACTGATAAAAATATGTTATTTATTTATTAAAAAGGCACTTCCGACTGGTTTAAGGAGAAATATTGTTTATAAAATCAGGAGCAGTTAATATGTTTTTATTTACTTTAATGGCCGTAATCTTACTAAATTTTTACGCTTGTCTCTATATATTAAAAAAACGTAAGCTCAAAGATATTGTGAAAGGATGTTTGTGGCTGGCGTGCATCCAGGCGGCCCCATTTCACCCATACAGACTTGAAACTTGGTACACAATTAGTTCGAGCCTCCTAAATTTGTACCTCGGATCTATTTTTCTTCTTTTCAAATTAGTTTTTTTAAATAAATGTTTAAGCATTTTTTTTCTGAAAAAGAAGTTGTTTGCTCCATTTATCTCCGTTAATTATAACAGGAGATAGAAATTATTCTAATTTAGGCATTTTTCAAGGCTCACCTCGAGCAAAATTATATCACATTCAACCAAACTGCTCCAAAACTTTTCCAACAAGGTCATGTTCGACAAACAAAACCGGTAACTCTTCGTTTTGTTTATTGCTCGTCTTAATTCAACAACATATAGGGTCATTCCATGTGAAATCAACAAGCCTCAAAACTTGACCATCACCAATTTCAAAAAAAATCACAGGGTTGAATACGTCTATAAAGTGATACAAAAAATGATTTTTAAAATTTTTTTCAACTGTTAGTTTTTTGTGGGGGGGCCCCTTCGAAAAATGGCAAAAAGTCGAATTTTGGTACAAACAAAGATGCAATTTTCTCAGCTTCTATTGCAGCTAAAGTCTTTTGTTATATGTCATTTTAAAGCTCTTTAAACAGTCTTTCGCATGATATTTGACTTGACAAGGTTTCGTGATGTTAATATTTCAAGGTCACCGAAAGCATTAGTTGACCTTGAATATCTCAAAAAGTGTATTTTTTAAAAATCTGAAAAAAATATATATATTACTTTCTAATGTAGTGTATGTGTAGTAAAAATTTCAGAATGGGACAGCAATGGGATCTGGATGAAAAGGGACATAGACTTTTTACACTATTACCACTTTATTGCAATGCCTATGGCTCCTGCGCCATGAGTGAGGCAGTCTGAAATTATAACAAGATATATATGCATAAATTTTCTTATTGTTGAATCTTGAAAATGAATAATGCCACCAAACCAAGTGTGATCTATTACTTCTGTGATGAAGCTGCCTCACAGCACAGAAATAGACTGAATTTCCTTAAAATGAGTTATGAATCAGACTTCGGGATTAAAGCAGAGTGGCATTTTTTTTGTCACATCCCATGGTGTGCCTTATAAATTTTTGCTTTCGAAAGTGAACCCTGGGAGAAACACAACAGGAATGATTTATAACCCAAAATAAGAAGTGGAATATGCCAACCGTCACTTATAACTAGCATTTCACAGTTTGCAATATTTCTGTATTATATATCTTCAGGAGCCATAGGCATTGCAATAAAGTGGTAAGAGTGTAAAAAGTCGATTCCATTTTTCATCCAGATCCCATTGCTGTCCCATTCTGAAATTTTTACTACACATACACTACATTAGAAAGTAATATATATTTTTTTTTCAGATTTTTAAAAAATACACTTTTTGAGATATTCAAGGTCAACTAATGCTTTCGGTGACCTTGAAATATTAACATCACGAAACCTTGTCAAGTCAAATATCATGCGAAAGACTGTTTAAAGAGCTTTAAAATGACATATAACAAAAGACTTTAGCTGCAATAGAAGCTGAGAAAATTGCATCTTTGTTTGTACCAAAATTCGACTTTTTGCCATTTTTCGAAGGGGCCCCCCCACAAAAAACTAACAGTTGAAAAAAATTTTAAAAATCATTTTTTGTATCACTTTATAGACGTATTCAACCCTGTGATTTTTTTTGAAATTGGTGATGGTCAAGTTTTGAGGCTTGTTGATTTCACATGGAATGACCCTATACACGATTGCTTTTATCGCAAATTTTCTTTATTTTTTTAAACATTTAAGAAAGGTTGTCATTATTCTTACGACATTTTATTTAGTTTACGTGATTTCATATGAATTTCATTGCGTGTTTGAGTTATTTATATTTTTTCTGCGAGGGAAAGGAACTGGATTTTCTGTTTGGGCTAGATAGTTTACTATGTTTTAAAAATTATGTACATATTTTTTAAATTTTTTTTTTCAGGATGGAGGGTCTCTTTCATTTATTTGGCGATTTATTTTAAATTGTAAAGGAACGTTTACTGTGCTTTTAAAGGGTATGTGAGCATTTCTGTTAAAGAAAATGATTCTTTTTCATTAAGAGGGGGGGGGGGGTATTATTTTCTTTGTTAGCGGGGACGCCGTATTCGGCATATAGTCGATTTTACTGTAAACCACCAGAAGTAGGTTGGTGGTCGAGCCACCGAGAGCGGTGAGGTAGTAGCCGCAGGCGACAAACGGAGGTTGGTAATCGAGCAAATCGAGCAGGGGGGCGGAGCCCCCTAGTTCTCTAAATTTTTATTCAATAGTACCTGACTTTGAATTCTAACATGTAACTTTTTTTCTTCTCAGATAGCACTTAACATATAGGGTGTTATATGCTTGATGCGAAAGGAATGAGACTTCAAATAGTTCGTAAACTTTTTAGCGACTTACATTTTAACCAGTTTTGGAAAGGAAACGAACTGAAGCTAAGTTCTGCAAAGTTTCAAACTCTTTTGATAATTCGGTTTCACTGGATTACCTCTGGTTCAACTGAAATTATAAGTAGGGTTTAGGTGTGAGTTGTCAATTAGTAGATGTTGACCGCTGTACGGTAAACTTTCCAGATATAACTTATTTATTTTGCATTATTGCCCGAGTAAAAACTTCTTCCACAAACATAAGTCAATGTTTGTCCTTATGATGTCACATTAAAGGAAATCGGTACCACGGCACATATACTAGATTTGCACAAACTAAATCATTAATTATCGTTCTTTTACACTGCGACAGATAAAAGTAATAGCTATTAAATTAATATTAACGCAAAAAAAACTTCCAAGCAACCGTTGTCTGTATAGTTTTAACATGAAGCACTGTGTGTATTACAGGACCTCTCCGTTATTAGTGTTGAAAAAAAATGATTCTAAACTTTATCACTACACACAATGAAAGAAGTTCTATTTAAGGCTCATTTTTTGAGTACAAAATTAGTGAAGGCTGATAATCATGGTATTACTCTGTTGGTTTCAGTATTAACATTATGTCAAATATAACTCTAGCTGGCTCTGTATATCATTGCAACTAGGCTGAAGCACTAGTAGTGCTATATATGCTTACATTTCTTCTTCGTAAGGTGTACTACTGACCAAAACTATTGCAAATTGACAAAATATATGTTTTTAAAGAATAAATAGCATTTGGTTTCAATACGTTAAGTTGGTTTCAAGTCAAGGTCTGACTACGTTATTGAAAAACTTGCAGCTTCCATACATTAAAGAGAGGCTGCTGATATCCAAGTCAGGGACAGCATAAAATCTTTTTTTGGTTAAATTGCACTCATTATTCTTCTTTTTGCTAAATAGAACTTGAAATGTTTTTTTTTTTATTTCGTTTTATTCCAGTCAAACCAAAATGGATTCAAACACATGATAACCTGAATTTTTGTGTGTTACATTTTATAAACCAAATCATTACTACAATAAATTAATCATATCTTGACTTTAAACCAACTTAGTACTTACACAATTAAAAATGCCAATCGTTTTGAAAACATACTAGCATTACTGTTTGCATTTTTAAAATATTATTACTTGGGGCTTTTTTCTGACGGGTCCATACTCTATTCTTAAACATTCAATTCTTTGATTAGAAGTGTTGTGCTGGTACAACATATTTCATAAAATACTTTCTTTTGAAACAAAGGGCACAGTTTCTGACATACATATACTGTACTTCTTTCTCGTCTTTTTATGCTGCACTTTCTCTCTCCGGTCTTTGCTTTTTCTTTCTGTGAATGTGTTATTGTGTTGCGAATGGTTGCCTATCCTATAATTGGGTCCTTATGGCATGTGTGTAATGTTGAACTCGGACTTCACACCAAATTACGGTATAGTTGGAAAAGTGAAACAGCGCACCCCAAATAGCCAGCTTAGCTGGCACAAGACAATAACAGCATCAACAACTTATTTTTCCTTCAAAATTTTATCCAGTTATTATGCCCCCACCTCAACTTACCCATTATCCTCTGTTTCACCTCTCGCCCTCTTTCCTACTTATCAAGTACTTCAATAAAATATCTGAACACACACATACAATGCGGCAATAAAAAAAATCGCCCTTTTGTGGACTTATGCTAGTCTGGCTCTGAAGTATAGATATAATGCTCAAATAATGAGTTCGAAACATAAAAAAAAAGACGTAAGGATAATACCAAAAAGCCAGGTTATGATATCCAGAGACTGCATTTTTGCCCTTGTTATGGACTTATCAGTCTTTAATAGTCTTTAACCGAGCTAGAGGTAGATGCTCTCTCGTTTAAGCTAAGTTAACAACAAACTGGAAACTAAAATTAATTTAGCATACTAGCGAGAGCTGATTAATATTGGTACGGTTCAACTCGTAAAGAAAGGTCATAGCTATGTAATAATTTGTACCTGGAAGGTAACAGACCTATGTCTACTTATGTCTAGTTATTTCTATTGAAGCAGTAACTTACCTTCCCTTAACAAAGGGTTAAAGTGTGCTAAATTAATATCAGCTACCACTTTGTTGGTCATATCAGCCTCAATGAGCGGACATCTGCCTCCAGCTTGGTATTCACTCTTGAAGATGTATGAATCGTTAACAAAGACCAAACTGTAATCTCCGGATGTCGTAACCTAGCTGTTGGTGTAACGATCGTTTTGCCTTAGCCCTAGTTTGAGGGCACTAATCTTAGTGTCTGTTACCATCCTGGTAGAAATTTAATGGTTCATAGTTTCATACACGTATCACTGGAAAATAAATCCAAAGTTTGACAATTTGAAAATATATTTGATAACTCCCAACTTCATATGGCCATAACAATACCAATATCAAAACAAGCAGCACTCGACACACCTCTAACATTATTAACCGGCCCTAACAACGCGCTGATTGGCACGGCATTTCAGCACCCCCGGCTAGCGACTGTAATTACTAGACCTGCGCCCCCAACTTGTCAACCCCTTTCACGCTGCAGAAGGGCCGTCTGATGCCTCTGAAATTGTCTTTTCAATCAAACCGAATGTTTAATCGCACCGCGGCCGTTCACGCCGCATTCCGCTGCCGCGCTCCATTTCGCGGGCCTTTTGTGAAATGGGCGAATTATTGCGTGACGGCAAAATGTCGATTTAATGAAGCGGTGATGGAGATGACGGAAATGACAATCCCAGGTGATCAAGGAATTTGTTTTGATTTGGAGGGTGTGTGGTCAGATATTTTCTTGAAGTGCCTGGTTGGGAAAGAGGTGATGAGTGGAAAAAAGGATAATGGGTAAGTTGAGGTGAAAGGCAAAAAAAAAAAAAAAATCGTGCAGCACATGAATGTCAGCAATTGGCCCCTTTGTTTCGAAAGAAGGAATTTTATGCAATATGTTTTAAAAAACACTACATCACTGGCCAAAAAGAATGTAAGTTTAAGAAATAGAGCGGGGATTTTTCAGAAATCAGCGGAGACTAATTATATTCTATTAATGGGAATAATTATAGGGTTGGTTTCGGGTAAGTGGGTCACACCTTTAAACTGAAATGTACATATGGCTTTTATACTTGTTTGCACTGATCTCATACATTTCATCAGAGTGATTTGTTGTGCATATATTTGGGCTTCAAGTCATTTTTTTTTTCAGAAGGGCCGTCTGATGCCTCTGAAATGGTCTTTCCAATCAAACCGAATGTCTAATCGCACCGCGGTGTTTACGCTGGATTCCGCTGCCGCGCTCCATTTCGAGGGGCTTTTGTGAAATGGGCGAATTATGGCATGACGGCAAAATGTCGATTTAATGAAGAGGTGATGGAGGTGACTGAAATGACAATCCCAGGGGATCAGGAATTTGTTTTGATTTGAAGGGTGTGTGTTGTCTATGTTTAACCTGAGCATCTGAACTATTTATATTATCGAAATAGTCCTAGCCCAGACTTTTAATAATAAAAATGTTCAAAAATATATACAGATTTAAGCCATTAAAAAGTTCAACGCGAAATCATTTTAATGATAAATAAACACAATATAAATTGGTATACATACCCAGGTCCTTCCATTAATGTTTGGGGAAATAATAAACATAAAAAAAAAACAATCCGAGTGCAAATAATTTAATTTTCTCGATCAATATTCACCGAGATAAGAAATATGGCCTTTAGTGACCCCTTTACGCTCATAATCAATAAGATTTTCAGGGTTTTTTTTTTTAGGTTGGAGACACACATTTATTTTTTTCACAGCTCTCTGTAGTTTAATAGTTTAAAGAAAAATTGTTAATTGTCCTAGAAAGCCTTATTTATGTAATTGACGAATTCAAAAATAAAAATTTTTATTGAGGCCTTGATTGCCATTTTTAATTTTTTTTTAAAACGTTTCTCAACGATTTTCAAAACTTGCAATATTTTGTGTATTTTTTAACTATCAGCATTTATTTTTGTTTTTCCAAAAATTACAAACGTTATTTATGTACAAATAACACTAAGCCTATCCAAAAGATAGCTTTTCTGTTTCTTGCAGTGTTGTCTCTAAATGCTTTCTTCGGTTGTTTTCCCAATTCACTGTTTCCCCAACACTTTTTGTTCACTTTAAGCTCGATTTCGCTCATCTCATATCCCGAAATTTGATACATCTATATACAATCATAAAACTCCTTAGGGGTTAGGGAAAATCCTCCCTTCCTACAAGTTTTTATTGGCCAGAAACATCATTAAATTTAACTACAATACAGCAGCACTTATTTTTTCTCAACATTCCACACCCTCTCTCGTCTTCTTCATATCCATTTAACGGTGCTAATTTCACGGAACACCACTTCATAAATGAGCAGACTACTCATTACGAAGACTAACAACGTGCTTATGGGCATGGCATTTGATGTTCTCCACCCTCGACGACCCTGGAGTAATTACCGGGCCCTGCAAAAACCGCTTTGCCATCTCTCCTTTTAGCCTGGAGAGATAGTGGGAGAAGCCTGCTTGATGCGCCCAAAATTGTCTTTTCAATCAACACGGATGCCCACGCGAGTTGGTCGTTTGGGAAAATTTCGCATCTATGGAGGATAGTGTGTGGTCAATTGGGAGAGGTTTTGGCATATTTGGCGTTTTAAAGCGTAATTAGTGCAGTTTGAAGTAAGTGAGAATGGAAGAGGTTGAAGTAGCCATGGCGTAAGTTTTCCTGAACAAAAGGAAAACAAATTTTTCTTCGCAAAGTTTTCGTAGTGGCTGCCTTGATGGCGGCTGTTGCTTTATTTTGTAACATCAACGAAAGACTCAAAAATGCTTGTTTACCTACAATGCAAAAAAATAAACTGTTGTTTTTACATTGAAATGCTGGCAGCAGAGGTTCCAGTGTAAAATTGTAACATGCGCAGTGATAAACTGTAAAAGTAGCATTTTTACAGTTTATTATTGTAAAGCAGAAATTTTACAGTTTATAACCACAAAATTAGCTGTATTATACTGTAAAAACAACAATATAAAACTGGCTGCACAGGATCCAGTTTAAAACTAAAATAAACAGCAATAAACTGTAAAATTAGCAGTGTTACAGCTTATCACTGTAGCGCAGCAATTTTAGTTTATTAGTGTAAAATTAGCTATTTTAGTTTATTACTGTAAAATTAGCAATTTTTACAGTTTCTTACTATAAAATTATCTGTATTATACTGTAAAAACAACATCGATTTTTTACAGTGTACTTGCCTTCTTTTCTAATTAGCATAAAACGCAAATTGGTATTTTTACCTACAAAAACAAAAGTTTTCTTACAGTTTGGGCTTGCAGGGGTTGTTGGGTTAACTAACATTAAGATACTCTAGGGAACAAGATTAACTTTCGTTTATCTTCTGAAATTTCATTAAAACAAAAATGCTGGACTTTGGAATTGTATTTCTCGGTGAGAAAAATGTAAGCATTTCTACGATTTTATTGGTTTTTCATAACTTGCTAACGAAAATTAAATTTCTGGTTTTGGTAATGCAATAATTTACCATTTGCAAAACATCAATTTGGGCAATTCTAAGTACGCTGTGATATTGTTATGTCTTTTAAGGAATGAAATTGTTTTTCTTGCTTCTACTAACATTTCGCTGTTAATGACAAATACCAAGGAAATATAGAGTATCATACATAAAAAAGTTCTTCCATGTGACGGAGCGGGACAGTTGAAATAATTTTGTCCGTAGGTTTTGTTCCATCAATACGAATAAAATAAGCAAGAAATGTTTCTGCAAGTTACAACAGTAAATGTTTAACATAGGAATTGCATAGAAAAGTAAAAATTATTTTAAAGAAAAAAATTAAATTATCTGCAGTAAAACGCCTGTGATAGAAGTTAATTTTGATGTGACTCCCATTTCATCAGTCATTATATTCCTTATCATTAAATTATTTTCTTCAGTAACTTTTACTTTTCAAAGTAATTCTTATGACAAACATTTACTGTTGCTACCAGCAAAAAACACTCCTAGCTTTTTTATTTTTATATATGAAACAAAACATACGATCCAAACTAGTCCAAATGTCCCGTTATGACACATAAAATAACCATTATTTATTATTAAAAGAATCTAATATTTTGGTAAATAACAGCTCATTTTAATACGCTTTTAATAGTTTTCACTTGTGGGTTTGTCAGTATGTATGTAACACTGAATAAAAGATAAAATTCACGTTCTTTACAAATATGAAAGTAATATATTTAATACTAGTATTAATATTAAAGGCTAAACTATATTACATGTTGATGTACGAATATTATAAGTGTTTCAGTTGTTAGTATGTAAATCTGAATAAAAGATAAAATTCACGTCCTTTGCAAATATAAAAGTAATATATTTTTACTATTATTAATACTGAAGACTAAACTATATTATATAAACTATCTCCATATATTATTTCTCTAAGCCGAATCCTATACCCGGTCGAAACTCGCTCATTTCTTTATCGAATTGCATGAAAATTTATGATTTTGAAGCTTATCCCGCGGGCTATTGACGAAAATTAGACCCACCCTCTATAAAGTGTCGGTTCGTTTTTTATTCGAACTTCAATTTTTGGGCACAAAATTGACTCTATCTAGCGAAATAATTGTCGTATCGTCTCCATTTTGATTTCATTCGAAAGATTAAAAAAATGCGTTCTTTAGAACGTTTCTCCGCTAGCGCCGCGTAACGAGAATCTCGAAAATCCACGTTTAAGCGACTTATAAACGATTGAAGTTTGAAAACGTTAAATTTTTTGCTCAACTGTCAAAATCGTTACATTGTTGTTCAAATCAATTTTAAATGCGACATTTCAAGCCAAGGCTTAGCTCGGTAAACCTTAATTGTAACTTTTATTGTTTCAAAATACTATGGTAGTTTTGCGATAACGTTAGTATTTAGTTTAGTAGTAGCCTTGGTTTTTCGATTTTAATATAGGGTATCACTTTTGTAGTAGTTGTAAAAGTGAACGTGTCTTTGATCTCTTTGAAAAGTTGTCAGAACGACGGCAGTAGATGGCGATGTTGTGCAAATGAAGCCAATAAAAATTGTCGTATTAAATTTTAAGTTTAGAGGGTTTTTTTTTTTTCTTTGCGGAATTCCGCACGGGTCACCTAGTATTACTTGTATTATATGTTGATGGAGCATCTACAAGAGTATTTTTCAGTTTTTTTAAACTAAGTTAAAGATTATTATATTTCACACAATTCTTGCAATAACTAATATTTATTTAACGTAATTCAGTTGTAAGTATCATCTATTGTGATTATTATGTTCATCTTATCGCTATTTTATTACGTACCAGGACCTTTCCGAATAAAAACACTAAAATGATGTACCAAAAATATATGTATACCATAAGATATATATAAAAAATGATTAATGATTAACTTTCATGAAGACTCAATTTATGTATATTAAATGATAAGCAATTCGCTTCACAAAATACACTTCAGTTTCCTCAAGCTCCCTTTGTTTTCGAAAATGAATAATTTCAAGGAAAAGTAATTCTAACTTTTAAACATGAACTTTGAATAAGCAACACGGTCTCCATTCTCTAACTACAGGTAGAAAAGGAAACTGCCGGATCATATCCGGTAACACAAAAGGAACCCTCCCGGATACAATCATTTTGTGGGATTCAGTAAAAGCACAAAGCAGGATTCGGCGGCGGAAGAGGTGAAAGGACTATTCTTACAGCTCGCGCTTTCAAACAATTGAGCCCTCACTTACAAAAGTAGGGAATATTGGGAAGACTTTTCTGGTCTTTGTAAAGCCATCAAGTGGTAGACTACTAACATGAGAGTAATTATTTCGTTTAAAATTTTGATGAGGTAGTAATTTCGTGCTCGTATAAATTTTAGCGTAATATGAGTAGATCTATTCACTATTGCGTTTAAACCAGACAGTCATACAGGGTATTTCTAAACTCTTGCAGTGGTAAAGAGAATTCATTAAGAGGAACTACTTCAAATTTAAGAGTAATTATTTTTCTCTCTTGCACTGATAAACGAAATTTATGGAAGAAAATACTTCAAATTCAAGAATAATTATTTATTTATCTTGATCCTTATCTCAAAATTTTTTCCCAACATTAAGAAACATCTACGTGTGCACCTGTCATAGTAGACGATTTTACACTTTACGCGAGACACTAACGCTAAAATCTTGTATTAAAACTAGCTATACGTGTTAAAATTTCTAGAAATTTCGCAGTAATTAATAAAAGCATAGTTGAATACATGGGTATTATGACAAGTATGGTTCAAGTTACATAGCTTTCTTAAATTAAAAAAAAAAGGAATGCTGATTTTTTCCAACTTTACTAGAACAGATATATGCGATTTTTTTTTAAATAATTCTGTTACTTTCAGAATTTACAATATTTTATTTTTGTTACCTTGTAATTTTGTACTTTAAATGTAACGTTCAATAAATTACTTTACATTGAAGTTTTATTTTAAAATATTTTCACAACTTCCGCTTCGCGAAAGTAATCAGTATTTATAATTAAAGAAATGTAAGAAAACTTCAAATGCAAAACACATTGCCGATTAAAATAAAACCTTTGTGCAAGAAATTTGTTTAACATTTTTTTTGACGCTTAAATAATTTTTCACCGTTTTTGAAAAAAAAATGTTCACCTTCATTGAATACCAGAAATGTTTGCAGCCAACGTAGCGAAGCGTTCTTCATTACTTTAATTATATTCCTGGCATAACTTGAACCAAACATACGAGTTACTAAAAAAAACTGAAAAAGAAAGAAATGGAAATGTAATATTCGTAGTTATTCTTTTTGTTCTGACTACTCATTATCTTGGGAGAAAAGAAATGAAGCCATTATGCCATTTCTTTTATCACAAATCGCTCTAAAAGGGCAAGAATGAAAACTGTTTTTTTAGAAGCGATGAAGAAAAATCGATTTTGGAATAAGGATAAAACTTATTAAGAGAGTATTTTTCTGTTGGAAATAGTTTGAATGTTGAATGAAATTTTGGGAGTAATCTTTCGACTTGATTTTCATTTTATGGCCAAATTGGTCCGCTAATTACAGAAATAAATGTTTTTCTCTTTGTATTTTAATTCGTTCGTGTGGTGAAATAAAATACTGTGCAATATGTGTTGAGCTTGTTCATTTGAAATAAGATTAGGAATGGTCGATTAGAGACGAAACTTAGAAAACGGCTCATTAAATTCACGTGATGATAAAATATAGTTATTTATTGAGCTCCTACAGAAAAATTCAGCTTTATATTGGCGAATGTATAATACTGAAATTAATACCTGATAAGTTTTATTGATGGTATTTTTTAAAGAGTGGCACTGTATGTTTGATACGTTATGCACATATTATGTTCAAACACTCTTTCAAGGTTATTTTTGGTGGTAATAAGAAGCGAATGTATTAATTGACAAGTAATCCTAAGGGAAAAATAACTTTCAGACTCGTAATGTAAAAAACAGTGAGATTGTCTATAGAACTCAATAAAAAAATTCAAAATCGACACTAAGTAATTATTAAAAACCTATAGAGCTGGTGAGATACAACTCTTTCAAAGTTTATGCTAAAAGGTAGCTAAAGAAAATATTTTTCTTTCATTTTCTCTGCTTTTTTTTAAAATGTTTATCAAGCATTTAATGTAGATAGTTAATCCCGTTGTACAGCTGCATACCACTCCACAGAAACAATGTACGTATTCTTAGAAAAAATATTTGTTTTTTAATGTTTAGTTTGTATTTTATGTACACAATGGAGACGAAGCAGTTGCTCCCTCTATCTATCTTAATTCAAACCAAAGTAATGTTAATGACAATGTTTTTCAAAAAACATTAAGCCCGCTAAATGGAATAGTCATTTTGCTACAAAGCAATATTCTAACAAGCAGATATTCCATAATCCGGGATCAAAATAATTCATTACCACGGTTTGATACATAAAAAATGTATTGTACTAAGCGGGATATTTTTTTAACCGATATTCTAATAAGTGGCTCGACTTATTACTTAAATGTAGTAAAACTCCTGCTTGTAGCCGTACATATTTGTAAAAAGATTATAATTTCAACTGCACTGCCGTATTAACTCAATGACAATTGAGATGAAGTTATTGAACGAATAAAAAGCATGTTTCACAGGTAGTGGTTAGGAAATGGTACGTATTTTAACTGTACAGGAAACTTCGATTATCCGCGGATTAGGGTGGCACGGTAACCGCGGATAAACGAATGCGACAGATAATAAGAAAAAAATAGGAAAAAAACAATACTAATGTATGCAATAGCTAAAAAAAGTCAATTCCACAACACATACATTTAAATTATAGATAAAAATGGTAATATTAAATGCAAGAAATATCTTCAAATGCTGAAAACGACTAATAACGTACTCGCATTTTTCTGCAACCAGTAATTTATTACAGTAAGAAAAGAAAAAAAAAATGTCTAGGGTCATCAGATAATCTGAACGGCCGAAAATCCGACCGCAGATAATTGAAAGTTTACTGTATTTACTGAAGGAAGTGGTAAATACAGCTAGGATACTTACTTGAAATTGAAACTAGTGAGCATTACCGATGCAGTCTCATACAGCAAAAGTAATTCTACTAAAAAAAAAGTTAACAAAAGAAGAGAACAAATATATGTATATTTTTTTTTTTAATATTCCTTCCTTATACACTTTTATTTAAATGCATCTCATATTAAATCAATTCCATTACCGTACTGATGTTTCGGTATATATTAAAAAAGAACCTCATCGTTTATGCAAATATTAGTGTTTTAAGTTTCTTTCTTTAATTTTCTGTATTTTTTATAACTTTAAATACGTTTATTCTACCTTATCGATTAATCCTCATATCGCGAAAGCAATTACAAAAAGATTGATTTTTTTAAATTCTTTTTCTTGGAGGAAACGATAATAGTAAACTCATTTCAGCTCATCATTAAGAGAATTAAAGCGTAGGGATTTCAACGATCTTATGCGACTCGATCGTTAATAAGGAGAATCAGATAAATTTCTTTAAATGATATATTTTCTTTCTTTTCTTTTAAAACTCCATGATTAAAAAAAACTAATCCCTTTTCAGCCTCTTCCATCGAATTAAAAGAAAAATAATTGTTGTCTGAGTTGGACTTTTTCTTCTTGCGTGAGAATTTTGCTTGTTGCATTAGTTGGGACTTCAAAGGAGAACAATTGAGATTTTCCTTTCTTTGTAGAAATCTTAAAATTGATAATTATCTCTTAATTACTTTTAAGTTGTTTTATTTCTTTTCTAAATATTTAATTTAATTTTAAAAATAATTAACTTGAAATCATATAACAGTAAGAATAAGATAGGAATAAAAGATGATGCTCTTCCTTTGTTCGTAAAGATAAATTTATCAGTTTATGATTAGTTGAAGCACTGAGAAGTACAGGTATATTAAGAGGGGTTTTTTTAGTTTGCGAAAAACACTTGCTAAGTAAAAACCCTATCTAAGCGTTGATTTTAAAAAAATAATAACAATATCACATTTTGTCTGTTATTGACAGCACACAGACAGCAGCTAAAAAACGCAATTTTTGTGAGATAAATTCAAAAGCCATATATTTCTTGATTTTGATTTTGGTCTTTTAAGCGACTCATAAAAGAAAGCATATTATGATGTAGTATTGTAAAATATTTTTTGGTATAGATTAAATAAACACATTAAATGCACAAATTTGCGTCCGCGGTTTTCTATTTTGCTACACAAGAATATGTGAGCTTATGGATATTACAATCATTGGATAAAAGTTCACATTTGTTGAATGACAAAAGATATAGCGATAAGAGTTAAAAATAAGACAACATTTTTAATCGGCATTATATATTTATCACCTACGCTAGTTCTAATTATTATTGTTATTTTAATTATAAGGATTTTTTCTTTTGAAATCAACCATTACTGTGATTTAAAATTCTTTCAATTACAGTAACTTATATTCAGACAGAAGTTTATCTTTTCTCTTGACCTTAATTGCTTTTCAGCTCAATATTAAAACAGCTACACTGTAAAAAATGAATGTTTTTTACAGTATAATACAGCTAATTTTACAGTAATAAACTAAAAATTGCTAATTTTACAGTTATAAACTGCAAAATTTCTACTTTAAAGTAATAAACTGCAAAATTGTAATTTTATAGTTTATTACCGCGCATTTTACAGTTTTAAACTGGAACCTCTGCTGCCAGTATTATAGTGTTGTTTTTACAGTATAACTGCACTAAATTTTACGGCAATAAACTTAAATTTCTAACTTTACAGTAAGAAACTGCAAAATTGCTAATTTTACAGTTTATTACTCTGCATTTTACAGTGTTAAATCAAAACCTCGGCTGCCAGTATTATACTGTAAAAACAACAGTTCAATTCTTTGCAGTGTAACACTTAAAATTTATGTTTAAAGTGCGTTTTAAGTATACATTCAGTTGGTTAGAACTAATACGAATGTTCTAAACTATTTCTATTTTTAATAGATATAAATAACTATTAAATATTATGTTATTATGTCCCCTAAAGAACCAAACACTTCAGTAAATCCAAACCTTATCTTCCAATGATTTCCTTCCAGGCTCTAGCTTAAAATTAACCGCTGTAAGCTCGAGGGAAGTTTATAAACGTACAGTTATAGAACGCTTTCCCTAATGAAGCATTTACATAAGTGACCGCTGCCTAATGAGCTGCGCGAATTTTGACATTTAAAGTAGACGAAGTTTAATCATGACGTGAATCTCCTACTAGAAAATTCTAAATAAGTTTATCAAAGATTTACTCTCTGATGGCAGCAGTTAAGAACCGTCAGATATTTTAACGTACATTTTAAACTTTATAGCAGTCCTCACAAAAGCGTTAATTTTTATTGCATTCGTATATTTTTAATGTTGATTTTTAAAAGAAAATAACTGTTGAGTTTATCCATAATTTTATTTTAGTTATAAAGAAACAATTTTATGAATGGATGCAATTTTTTTTTTTTCAGTTTCCGTCGTAGTGAAAAGTAGGATATAAAAGAAACAAAACAAAGAAATTGTAAAAAACAAACAAACATTGAAAACAAAGAAAAATATCTGCCATTTAACATACCATACATGCGATTAATTGGTTTTAAATATGACACCAAACAAATGGCCAGCATCACGATCTTCAACTAAACACTCAGAAATATCCACAAGCATGTTTTATTTACTGCGTAAGTTGTTAACTTATAGCAAGGTTTCACTAGATAGCGTTTTATAACACATATAAAACGTTATCTAGTGAAGCCTTGCTTATAGCATAATAATCATGTATTACTGCATGGAGTTACACAATCTCTCAAGACTTGTCTCAAAATTTTATGATGTACCAACACTGTACGACCGAGATCAGAAGAAGATCTAAAGTTGAATTGACATTCTGTCCAATTCCTTATATATATTTCATTCGACAGAAAAAATATCTGTTCATTTTTATAAGAATAATGTATCAGCTGCATTTAACTGCATGATTTTTAATGATTGATGCTTATTTACTAACTGTTGAGAAATGGCTTGGTTAATTATCACTTAAATTAGAATTTTCCCTACAATTGCCAGCTGCTTCATTTATAACAATTTTTCTTAATATTTTACCTATACTGTAAAAAATGAATGCTATTTTTACAGTATAATAAATACACAGTATATTTAAAATACAGTACATATAAAAATTTGTAAAATAGCTACTTTTACAGTACTAAACTGTAAAATTGCTACTTTTACAGTAATAAACTGTAAAATTGCTAATTTAATAGTTTATTACAGTTTTAAACTGGAACCTCTGCTGCCAGTATTATACTGTTGTTTTTACAGTATAATACAGCTAAATTTTGCTGCAATGAACTGTAAAATTGCAAACTTTTTAGAAAAAGCTGTAAAATTGCTAGTTTTACAGTTTATTACTGCTCATTTTACAGTTTTAAATTGGAACCTCGGCTGTCAGTATTATGCTATAAAAACAACAGTTCATTTTTTGTAGTGTAGTGATTCCAAGCAACTGAGATTAATTACCACTATAGCATACCAAATACTATAATACTCTTTTTATGAATGTTAAATTCTTCAATAAAATGCTTATCCAATGCGTAGAAAAATTACGTATCAACTGAACGGGATTAAACTAACCTATGGACAAATTAATGTAAATCTAATTTACGAACTGAAACAAAACGCGACTAAAATTCAGGTGTGCACCCTTTAAATATTCATTCAAATCCGTGGTTCTCTTCACAGCTAATAATGTAAATTAATAAAGAAACTCAATTATAATTTGTTCTGTAAATGACCATACAAAAATGTCGCATATCAAGCTGAAGAAAATATATATGATTTTTATAAATAATTCGACTAATAAAACGAAGGTAAAGTGCAAATCAGTAGGTTTTTTTTTAATGATGAACAAGATGCTCCGGTACAAAAACAAGGAAAAATTTCTGCTACTGTCGTAAGTCGTAAGCAAATGCTTCTAGTGACACCATAGGGTCAACTTCTTGTTTAACATCAAGCAATGCCATCGCAGATTGAATCATACAAATTTTGTAAGAATTGGTTAGTTCTTTTCATATTACATCTAAAACTAGAAAAGTTCAGTAATAAAGACAAATATTTTCATGGATCACTAAAAAATTTTCTGGGGAACACCACATGATCATGGACCACCAGTTGAGAAACGTTGATCTACGCCACTAGCTAAGAACTACATTTGAACTGCATATAATATCCTTAAATGCATTGCGTTTGAGAGGTTTTCTTTGTCAAAACATTTAATAATGCTCCACGAATCCCACTCCAGTTTCTCCTTTCTCCAGACCTAATTAGTTTTACAATGCATTTAATTTTCCTTCTTTCCGTTCTCTGAATTAAGTTTCCCCCAACCTCAAAAACCAATCAATAGCTAAAAGCCTTTTAGTTTTCTGATGGTATATAAAGGAGCTGGGATAATTAATGCACAAATAAGAAGGGAAGGACAAGAGGCTATTTTTACACAAATTAGAGGACTGGATTTCATAATGTGCTTTATTTGCCGCTCGTCACAATAATTGAATAATGGAATCATTTTGTAATTTTAAAAACCGTTCAATATTCTTAGGCAAACACTGGCAGTAGTTTAGCTTCAAAGAGTATGAGTACTGCATGAAATCTTCAATAAAATGTGTTTTTTTTTTATGTTGATAAATTTACGTATGTACGAAGTGGTAGTTTTATATCGACGTTATTTCGCACAACTGAAACAACGTAATTTTTTGAAAAAAAAAGAAAGAAAGAAAAAGTGTTTTTTTCTAATGCAGATGAAAAATGCAAAAAAATTAGAAATCATTGTTAAGTATACTATTCTGTCGTGAAAACAAGGTTTTATTTATTAATTTATTTCCGTTTTTAATCTAAATTGTTGCTTTATGTGTACCGAAACTATCATTTCAATAAGAATTCATAAAATCTGGGTTGATTTGTAGTATTTATAAATATCTAGAAGTCAAGTATCAATAAAAAACTGACGTAAGCATTTTCAAGTTCTTTAGTCTCCTCAACTCTTTAACCTTTAGACTCCTTAACTACATTGCGATGTGATAAATACTGTAACATCTTTAAAAGTTTATAACTTATGTAAGACAACCCTTCTCTTTCTTAACCATATAAACAGGAAAAATTAGCGAAAAATCCTTTTACACACGTTCCGAAAAACAGTTCCTCTGGTACATGTCGTTAAATAACATTTTTCTCAAATTGGATAAAGATCGGAAAGAACTACGATCATCTCTACCAAATCCCAAGACACAAAATGCTTTGTAATTTATTATGCTTTGCTGGGTATTATCAAATTAGCATTTAGTTGCCGTAGCAACTATCCATTTGTTCTTTCAGCTTTGTTAGTCGTACTCTCTAAATAGCCTCAAAAAGGTTTATTTAGAAAACAAATGTTCTGTCCGTTTCTTTGAAATTTGTTATCAAAGACTTATGCTCTAAGTATTAATTATTCAATAGAGAGTATTCAAAGCAAAAATGTAGGGGAATGTGGGGCAAAGTGGAATTGCGAGGTAAAGTGAAATAGTAAAATATGACAAAAAAAGACTTCAGGAAAAACTAGAGAAAGGATTTGCTGTCCGTCCATGAAAACCGTGCCTAGCACTCGGAACAGTTTCACTTAAAAAATAATAGATGGATTGTTGGGGATAAATTTCCGAAAATTTCAATTTAAAACTTGCATTTGCTATATCCTTTTGAAATATTCAACTACACTATGTATGTGAAAGTAGCATCGTTCCACGTTGTTTGATAGAGCTCAAAATGCTCTTTATTATTCTTCTCCTTATTATTATCTTACCTAAAATCCCTATTTTGGTAAGATCAGAGAAGATCTGACGCATGGGTAAATGCGCGGAAGGTTTTACCTAAGTTTGGACAATACCTTTTATTTTGTTTGTTTCAAACAGGGCTGCGTTTGGCTGCCAGCCATTTACCATTGCCCGAGACCGGCACCCATTCTTTCATGTGGCACCATTAAAGACAGAATGCCATTGCCACGAGAATTTTGATGCTGATTTTCCCCAGTAGATGGAGGCACCTGGGCTTTATTAGATGCGAAACTGAACTAGAAATTTTATTTTGCCAAGAGATACTTCGTGCCAAACGAGTATTCGAGAGATCTTTCACATGCCGCATAAACATACGACACGGACGTTGCTGATTTTCTGCAGCTTGAAAATCCACCGACTGGAGCCGGGCTATGTACTTTTTATGATTTTTATTTAAAAAAAATCATTTTTCAAAAGCATAAAAAAATAAATTCAGTTTTAATATCAGTTTAATAATCTTTATCCCATTTTAGCAAAATAAAATCCCTGACATCAACACAATAAAAAATCTCCTGAGAGAGATCTTTAAATAAGTACATGAACGAAGAACTGCAAGATACAAAAGAGAGGAGAGAGAGGAAATGATTTGTGGTTTGGGAATGTTTGGTCTTCTTCTCCTTCTTATCAAATTTGTAGACTGTAATCATACAGCAGGGTTGATTCTTTGCTTAGTTCCTTTTCTGTTTGAAGATGGTATATTTGCCGTGTTTTCTTTTGATTGTTTATTCTCTTGTTCGCTATAACAAGAGCTTATAGCGCAATTTCGTTCCTCTTTGCTAAATTTACCATTTTTCATTGCGATGAAAAAAAAAACTCATTTGGATAAATAAATATTAAAAGTTTTAGGCATTCTAATGATGCAGTAAATTAATAAATGATAAATTCATCAACCGTTCATAAAAAACATTTTTTCTTTATGTTTTAGTTTGTTTATTTATTTTATTTATTTTTATTTTTTTTAAATTCTTATTTTTATTTATGTATTTATTTCATTTTTATTTATTTATTTTATTTTATTTTATTTTGTTTTATTTTTTTGCTTAATGGTGACATATGTTATCCTACAAAGCTATAAAGCAATTAGAGCACTAAAATACAGAGAATCTGCATAGCTTGCAGATTTTTGGGCTATAGAGTAAAATATTTATCATACCATCATTTTAAACATAGAATACGAGTTGAGTACAAATAGGTAAACAATGGAGATGCTCTAGGTTAGGATGGCAGAATTACTGATGTACACTTTAAAGCAGAAAGTTTAATTGGATACACTGCAAAAATGAACTATTGTTTTTACTGTATAATACTGGCATCCGAGGTTCCAATTTAAAACTAAAATGCACAGCAATAAACTGTAAAACTAGCATTTTTACAGTTTATTACTGTAAAATTGGAAATTTTATAGTTTATTGCTGTAAAATTTAGCTGTATTATACTGTAAAAATAACAGTGTTATACTAGCAGCAGAGGTTCCAGTTTAAAACTGTAAAATGCAAGGTAATTAACTGTTAAATTATCCATTTTTCAGTTTATTACTGTAAAATTAGAAATTTTACAGATTAGTACTGTAAAAGTAGAAAGTTTATTTTCATACTGTAAAATGACAACTTTTAGTTTATCACTGTAAAATTTACTGTATTATACTTTAAAAACAACATTCATTTTTACAGTGTACTTCGAGTTCATTATATTTGAAAAGTTCGAGTTGTTTCTCTGTGAAGGCATCAGCGACCATTCAGCTGCTAACAACCTACACATTAATTATTAAGTATGCACAAAAATATATCCTAAAGCTTCTTTGCATTAAAATCCATGTTAATAAAAACATTAGTGTACTTATTCCTAAACTAAATTCTCACCACAGATTTGTAAACTTCGCTTGCACTTTCAAAAATATGCTTCCGTTATCGGTTCTCGTTGAACAGAACTGGAAAAAAAACTATCATCAGATACTTAACTTTACAAACTAAATTTGGATTTATGGAAAAAAATTTAAAAAACTTTTTCTGACGCCTATAGTAGTATATTTTTAAAGCAAAATAAGGATTAAGAATATGATTTGTTACATTTTCTGAATGTCACTACTTAAAGCAGCATATTAATACGCGGGAATTTTGACATACTATTTTACTTTGTAAAGTGTGACCTTATTCCTAAGCAACAATTAATGACAATCCAATCACAAATATGATATCTATTTTTGTATCTTATTTCTATGAACATATAAAAGTCACATCATTTGCTACTCTAAATACAATACAAATGAAATTGCCATAATTGTTTAGAGCTAAGCATTTTATCTCTTTATCGACGTAAGTTTAAAAAAAATCGGGAGTCGGAGAAAAAAGACAGAGATGGGCAATTCCATCGTTACAGACGTAACAATCGCAGACTTTGAACACAAATAATTCTGGTTTGGGCTGATGAAAGTCTTCAATTTTTTTTTTTCCTGTAGTGTAACTTGATGATGTTTATGCTACATTAAATTTGCGTGCAGATTGCTTAATTACAAAAAAATACAGAAATTAAAAACTGCCTGTTACAGACGTAATTCACAAAACAGCAAAAACTCGACTATGTCATATAACTTACAATATTCCTCTGAATTATACGGAAATTTTGAACTTTGTTTTTTAATACGTGTTCTAGAGACTTCAAGCTTTCTAAAACCATAAAGATTGTGTGGATTTTGACTGTCGAATTTGTGAAAAAAATTCATAAACTTGTTACGGACGAAACAAAGTGGTGTTACAGACGTAACATCTCTGATTTGAAAGTAGAAAACAGTATTTTAAAGCAGGAATAAAAAAAAAGATTTTTGGGCTAAAACAATACAGTAGCATTAATTAACACATTATTTGAATATTTTAAGCTATACTGTAACAGTTTTAGAAAATTTGGGTAAGTCTGGGGGAGTTGAGAGCATATGCCGATATGTCAATATGTAACAATAAATTAATGCATCTTAAGACAATTATTTCCAAGAAAGATTGACACAAGAAAAGTTTAGAAGGGCCTTCACACAAATTTATTTATTTGTATTCTTAAAATTAATGCATAATGGGGCTGCTACATAAAAAAATCGGGAAAAGTAAATTCCTCCCTGGAATCAGTGATTGGTCTTAGGAGAACTTAAAATTTTGAAAATGTTGGATGATATAGCAGAATATTAGTACCAAACTAAAATTTAACCTTCTTGGTGACAGTTGGTCAATTTTGATAATTTTTTTTTTGAATGAAAAAATGTGTCCTTTTTCTTTCGACGTTCTCGAAATTCGAACGGCATTTTCGTATTCTGTTCGAAAACAATGCATTTCGCGGGCTTTTGGCAATTCGCGATGTTAGCCCACCGTTCTTCCAATTTTGGCGTTAGCTTTAAAACATTTTCCTGGGGCATATAAATAATTTTAACTTTTTCTGCAATTGAGTTTGCACACTGAAAAAAGGAAAGAGCTTCGTTGACAAATGCTGTTCTAGATCTTACTCTCTGCCAAACCTGGTGTTTGACCATGCCACAAACTCCATCCACAGCTCCCTTTCCATGTGACGTAGCAAAAAAATGCCAGTTGAGGTATAAATTATAATCAGTTATACCATATGTGTATTTTATTAATCTTAAGAAATAAATTTCAATTACATGCCGACATAATTAAAAATTTCAAAATCAGAATACCAGAAACTTTAGTATTCGTACCATATTATGCTATGTACATGTATTGCTCATCCTGTGCTTTTTACCTATTTAATTAGAAATTTACTTTTGCTACGGACGTAACATAGAGCCATTTGTTATGTCCGAAATGTTACGTCTGTAACAGCATTAATTTAAAAACTAAATCAGTTGCAATAGTTTTAACTATGGTGGGCAATTACTCTAAGAATTTACCAAAAGGACCATGAAGGTTTATTTTTAATTTTTATTTTTTAGGACGTAATGACAACTTTTGCTTCTTTTTTGTTACAGACGTAACATCAAACTTCTTTTTTTCAAACTTCAATTACACCATTTAGATCAATTCAAAAGAAATTAATGAGTGCATATTGTGGTGTAGTAAGTTAAAAAGTTAATTAATATGTCATAATCATCCATTCTATAATCTTCAATAATTTACCTCCTAACATAATTTAAAACATAATTAAAAACTGAAATTCCCAATTAATTCTGCTGAAAGAAAAAAAAAGATAAATATTCTGCTGAAAAGGAAAAGAAAATAGCCTCAAGCATTGCTCCAATTTCTAACGAAAAACAACCTCATCTGGAAAGCAGTGAGCAAATGACATTAAATTTGGAAAATGATTACATTAGGCCGCGTGATCGTTAGTGTTTAAAAATCCACAAAACATTATAATAAGACTAAATGAAAAAAAACAAATTATAAAGTTAAATTCTCGAACAGTAAAAATTGCTCACTTACATTCCGCAATTAAACACGACATAAAAAAAACAACTGTACATTGCATTGGAGTGAAATACTCTGGCTCGGCGTTCAGAAAATGCAAGAATACATCATCAAAAAAAACAAACTCACCGTATGGGGGTGTACACTCAGGTTTATTCATTGGTTATTAACGACATTTCTAGTTCTTTACAATCTCCTTCATCTTTGTACCAACAATATCTTTAAGTCGTTGATGCTGTACATCACACCTCGGATGATTGGGTACCAGAATTGGTGCTCAAAATTTTAATATCCAGAGACACACAAAACTGGCCCCATATCCGTTCACAAAATCGACTGGTCCTCACAATCTCTACCAAAATCTTTTAAAAGAATCAGAAGAAGCCTCTCGCAATCTGTTGTGCAGCTCCTTATATCTCCTGTTGTGTGTCGTTTGGCTTCACTTTACTTCTTTCCTTCACCTCCCTTGCCAGATCCCCCTATGTCTTCTTTTTAGCTGCTTTTTCTCTCCTTAATTGATTTCATCCAGGCTCATCACAGCCCTTCCCTGCAACCGTGACCTTTTTCTTCCCGTCGTGGGAGGAGTCCGAATTCCCCTGTGCTCGTAAATTGGGGGTGCGTCAGATACATCCTGTCTTCGTTCTCCTTTGCCAAAAACTGCTGCTTCTCTTTGCGCGGCCGGACGATTCCATTTAGTTTTCTTCGTCAAATCGGGGAAGGGAGAGGCGCTGGACTTAGCGAATTTTCGTAGAGTGTTCAGTGAAGTTTCATGAAGTCATGTACCCACCACATTCTTCCGGTGGTACGAGAAGAAAAAAAAAAGGAAAAAAAAAAAAAGAAAACTAACCAGTCCATGCGGTGTGGAGACTAGCACACTACTATCATTAGAACCAATTCTGCAACATAGTAAACTTTTAAATTTCAATGAATAAATATATAGTGAAAAACAAAATTAATTTTCTTTTTTATATGTGAGAAACAAAATTTTGACTATATGACAAACAAAATTTTCTCTTTTAACATGTGACACAAAAATTTTTGTATGTGACCCCAAAAAAATTTTTTTTTTTTTTTTTTTCAAAACACAACATTCACAACACAGATATTACACATCAAACCAAAATTGAAACCGCCACAAGGTGAGTATCCCCCCATTCCCACAAATGTTCAACTGCAAGTTAGTAAAATCTCACCAACAGCCTGTACAAAATGGGACGGGAAAAATTTCTCTTTAACATGTAAGAGATACCTCATCTGCTCTTATTAAGACCTGAAGTCTCACAAAACACTTCACACATATTGGTAAACACACCATCCGTGACAGCATAGTTAACATACATGATTTAAAATGTGGTGTCAAACTTAACCTAAAAACTAACTCTACTATGGCAACATTCAGCCATACATTAAAAACATGTAACCAAAACTTAAACGTGACAATTCATTTTCATTTTTCTTTAGCAGTAACTATTATGCATACAGCTTCAACATAATTATCCATCATACAAATGTATATGGTTCCATTGAACCGGTTTTCTAACTGTTACATTTTCTACCAAGTGAAGAATTTACAACAAAGGAAAAAATAAAAAATACAAAAAAAAAACAATTACTTATTAACTTAGAGATCTCTACTCTTTTTTTTTTTTTGAACTTGAGGAAATAAGTGGTAACCACCCCAAACACGTAATGGCAAGTGTATAAACAACAAAGTACTTCCGCCTACCTTAAGCATACCCAAATCTTTTACCGCCCATCTACAACAAATTATGAAACTGACCAAAAACTAATTAGATACAACAACACCCTTGGAGTAATTATAAAGAAAACAAATGTACAATGACACATTGACATACCAACGCAATTGTCAAATTATTGATCCCCAAAGAAAATCAACCATGGATAATGTTTACGCCAGCATAAACACAGAGTTTCCAAGTGGATGAACAATAAAACAAAGTGTACAGTACACCAATCAAAAATCAACAGATATGCCATAATTAAAATCAATGGCCACACCATCACCTCTGCTGAATACTAACTCTGATGAACAGAAATTACCCCCAAAAATGCAGTAAACACACATTCTCTCAGACAACTAATGACTAACATCAAATCACCATGATCAATTCATAGGCAAAGATTTGATTCTGTATTATGAATAACTATACCCCGAGCATTGTATATAAAAAAATAGAACATAGCTGAATTAAATAAACACAAATAAACCATCCCCATGTTTGTAAACATTATCAACATAGAGGAAAAAAAAACCACCACAATTGCCCAGGACGCAATTGTAAACAAGCCCCTTTCTTATCTCAGAGAGAAAGAGCAGTATCATACTGCATATCAATACTAAACATACAACAATAACAACACAATACTAAAAATCACTGGCACAGACATGTCCCCAAGAACAAAAATTTTCCCGAGGGACCTACACTAGCTTATGAATGGGAACGTAAATAGTATTTAGGTACAGTAGGAGGTTGCACTTCCTGTGGACTAATTAAATTGTGTTTCCTAGGAGGGGCTACTCTTAGCCGGTCAACATGCACAATAAAAGACCTAGCATGTGGATTATCGAGAAGTTGAATCTTGTAGTTTAAATCATTTAATTTTTGAATAACACTATACGGGCCTGTAAATGTTGACTTAAAACCATACTTTGCTCTCAAGTAAACAATATCTCCTTCCTTAACATTTCTAACACTTGAACGCTGAAATTGTTTGTTGTTTTGTGAAGCTCGCTTGTCTTTAAGGTTACTATAGGCTGTTTCATTAGTTATTTTCAAATCAGTTAACACCTCATTAAGATAATGAGCTTTATCTAATTGTATAGGTTGAATATTTTCATTATACGTATCAAACACCAAAGACAGATTTCTGCCAAAATGAAGCATGTTGGGTGTGAACCCAGTTGTACTATGAATTGTCCCATTATACATAGACTGATGAATCAGGATAGCATTTTGAAATGACACACCTTTCTCAGTTAAACTAATAATTGCCGCCTTGGCTGCTGAGTTTATACGTTCACTTTGCCCGTTACATTTTGGGTTAAATGGAGACGTGTGAGAGGGTACTATACCTAGCGCTTTGTTTACCTTGTCAAAAACCTCAGAGATAAATTGTTTACCCCTGTCTGTGAGCACTAAGGCCATCCTACCAAATGTAGCAATATAATTAATAAAGTGTTTGGCCACTGTTTCCGCCGTAATATTGGTCAACGGATAGAACATAGCATGTTTAGAATAATGATCTAAAATTGTCAATACATTTCCATAGTGCTTTATAGGGCCCAGAATATCTAAACTTACAATATCATTAACTTTGTCTGGAATAGGAACATCCCCAAATCTACTTGGTTTGTTATTATAAGGTTTGTTTTTAATACACTCTTCACATGACAACACATAATTTTGCACACTGCCAAACATACCTTTCCAAAAATAGGATCTAGACACAATCTCAAAAGTTTTGTGAATCCCCGTGTGAGAAACATGAGCAATTTTTAGTACTTTAGCTTTTAATGACTCGGGAACCACTATACAACCACTGTCTTTAGTTTTGTTATTTTTATACATTAATAAACCAGAAAGAGGTGATACAAAAAAATTCTGAACTTTATTTGCATTAATTAAAGAGCCAGACTTTAGCATGGAGATAATTTCCTGAACATTGGTATCTGCTTTTTGCTCCTGTAATAGTGTATCCTTAGAAATTTCCATTGGTGTATCCGATTGCTCAAGTGCATTAACCAAATCATGTTCTCCTAACTCAGTAAATGGGATAATGGGACCTTCCGCAGTATCCTTAATAGCAGATTGCTTAAAATCAGGATCAGGGGCCCTTGAACCATAGTCCGCAAGAATATTTTCTTCCCCTGGTAAATATTCTATTTCATATTCAAATTCACTAATGGCCATTAACCAACGTGTTTCTATAGCTGCCGGAGATGTAGTTTTCTTATAATGTTTCAAAGGTTTACTATCGCTCAAAATTCTAACTTTTCTGTGAAAAATGTAGTCCTTAAATGCCATCATACCCTTGTAAATAGCATACAATTCAAGTTTTATAGGCGGGTAATTTTTCTCAGCTTTATTTAACCCTTTACTGTAATATGAAACTGGGTGATACCCATCCTCATACTCTTGTAACAGAACCGCACAAATACCAGAGTAACTTGCATCAGTTTGCAAAAAGAAATCCTTATTCCAATCAGGTAATTTGACAAAGGGTTGTGAAAAGAAAATTTGTTGTAATTTTTCAAAGGCAAATTGATGTTTGGCATTCCAATTAAATTTTGAATTCTTTCTCGTTAAGTCAGTGAGACAATCTGTTAATTTAGCATACTCAGGAATAAGAGATCTATAAAATCCACACAATCCTAAGAATTTCCTGACTTGTTTAACAGTAGTAGGGGGTTGGAATGCAGTAATCTTAGAAATATTGGATGATATGGGCTTAATGGAATTATGAGATATATTAAATCCCAAGTAATCTATCACATCTTTAAAGAAAACACATTTGGATGGAGACAGGGTAATGTTGTGAGCAATTAATACATCTAACAATGCCGTAACTCTCTCAAGAACCTGATCAAATGAATTTCCACAGACAATGTAGTCATCCATATAGCAAAAAATACCAGTAATGTTTTTACATTGTAACTCCTGACACAGGGAATCGGAGAGTTCCTGAAATGTGGAAGCACTTGTCTTTAGCCCAAAAACCATCCTCTTTGATCTGAATGAGCCAAATGGGGTAACAAAAGTAGTGTAATCTTGCAAGTGTTCAGGGAGGGCAATTTGCCAAAAAGCATTCTTCAGATCTAACACACAATAATATTTATAAGCAGAAATGCTGTTGATTAGTGTGGAAATCCGGGGGAGTGGGTATGCTGAATTTTGTATTGCAGAGTTCAATAATCTGAGATCCAGTGCCATTCTATATTTAGGTTTTGCCGAGGGATCCGAGGGGTCCATTTTTTTTTTAACTAGTAGAAGTGGAGCACTCCAATGCGAATTTGCACGCTCGATAATTTGAGCTTCTAATAACTCATTAATTTGATCTCTTAGTTCTTGTTGAAGTGCCTGAGGGACAGGAAAAGGAAGGGTTTTCAGAGGATTTAAATTTTTAAGAGTAATCTGTGGAACCACCCTGTCGCAATGGCCAAGGGTTTTAACTGACTTTGAAAAAGCTTGAAATTTATTCATTAATAGGTCAAGGAAAATTTGTTTTTGTTCAGGTTCCAAATGATCAAGTTGAAAATCAGATGGAGACAATTCGGCTTTTCTAAGAGCAATAATTTCATCCGAAGCAGTAATAACATTACAAATTTCCTCGTTAACTCCCTTATTCCCTGCTTTATCATAATTATGCACTAATTCAATATCAGTATCAATTTTCCCCATTATTCGGTTCTTGTTAATGTGAATAGTCTTATTGCTTAAATTTGTGACATAAGTAGAAAACTGATTATTTTGTATGTTATGCAGAGAGTGGTGTAACTCAATGTTATATTCATGAACAGTAGGTGTAAAAGAAACTAAATTATCAGAAATGTTACCTTTGCTATTTAGCAGAATTTGGACTGATTCCCCAGGTGGTACCATCACTTTTCGCGCTAAGACCACTTCATTACTTTCCTTTGACAAGCTATTTACTTCATTTTGGCTGGAAAAATTTAAAGGCAAGTAAAAATTCTCAAATTTTACAATATTCTTTTTAGAATCCAAAATGACATTATACTTTTTTAAGAAATCGAATCCCAAAATACCATCATAATGGTCATTTTTAAAATCAGCAATATAGAATACATGTCTGTGAAAGACTTTATGAATTTTAAATGACATTTCTACACATGCCGAGAACGACAATTGTGAATTAACTGTGCGAATTTGTACTGTTCTTGATAAATACCTCACTTTTGAATGTTCTTTAATCATTTCAAAAACATGTTTAGTAATCAATGACACCGAAGACCCTGAATCGAGCAAAAATTCACATGACACCCTATTAAACAACACAGGAATAATTGGCAAAGGCCCAGAATTTAATACATTTACCAATTTGTTTGGGGGCCATTTTGTATCAAATTGTATAGTACTCATCCCAGCATTTTCACTCACGTTTCCCTTGTTTTCCCCTATTCCAAAACATTTATTCTCATCTTTATTCCATTTTTCATTTTTAATATCACTATTACTTATGCAATGCTTATTTCTATTACTATAACTAATATTGCCAGTATGTATTTCTGGTGGTGACCCATCATTTCCCAAAGAGACAGAACTGTCACCTAAAATCTGCCTCTGTTGGAGTTTAAATTTTCGGGTTGAAAAGATCCTCTGTCTCTAAATGTTCTATTTGTATTCGCAGGATTTGATTGAAATTGTTGATCCTGAGTTGTACCGTGTTCATTTCTAAAAAAACCCTGAGGCACCGATTGCCCTCTATTTTGTGCCAAATATATCCTACAGGTTGACATAAAGTGGTTATTTCGACCACAAAAAGTACAAAAAGGCAAATTGCCCCTAAAATGTTGCCTATTCTCCTGGTTAAAACTTTGCGGACGATTAGGTCTTACGTTCTGGTGTACCATCTTTTGGTCACCGTTAGGGAGCATAGCTTTAAAAAGGTCACATTCTTTCAGTGCATGGGGTTGTTTACAAAGCCCACATGCAGTCGCTTGTGCTTTTACAATTAAAGACATGTTTTCTACCTGTTTTCTTAATTCGTGCACCTCATCCCTCTGGGGAGGTTGATACACCGCAGCACAAGTCATAACATTAGCTTGACACAGAGCCTGTTGCAGAGTTGCAACATGTTGGGTCTTTTGAACCAATGCTTCAAAATTATCAGTTGGCTCGCCTATAACCTTTTCTTTTAAACTAATGGGTATCGCAGCCAAAAATTGAATTGATTTAATCTGCGACAAGGCCTTGCTATCAGTGATGAAGGGGTACACTTTATGTGCCATGACCTCCAATCTGTACGCCAAATTTTGAATAGTTTCACCGTCAAGCAATTTAATAGATTGAAAAGCCAACAAATTACTCGCTGCACTTTCCTGACATTTGAAATAATTTCTCAATTTGTCACATGCCTCGGCAAAAGTCTTAATGTTGGCGCAAGATGGTGAGCTCGCATAGTACTTCTGAGCTATACCTCCTAATTTACTTTTTAAAAAGCAAAGGGTGACTTCATCACTCCACCCATTAAGTTTACTTAATTCTGTTACTTGACTAATAAACCATTCTACATTGTCTAGTTCTCCAGTAAAATTTTGTATGGTAAATTGGAATGATTTTGAAGAACTTTGCTTTCTAATTTCATTATCTTCATTGTTTACCATTGTAGAAAGCGATAATGAGAGGTCATTTAATTCCCTCTCCCTCGATTGTTTATTCTGTTTACGAGGAGCCATTTTAACATAAATAAAATCACAAAAATAAATCCCAATAGGCTGAATAATGAAATTATACCAAAATGCAGTTAAAAACAAAAACCCCCATTTTAATTCAGGTGCAAAAATTTACTTATCATTTGCAAAAATCATCATATAGTATTACAAGAATATATTTCAACATTATTTAAATCTACCATTATTTAATTATGTTGCACCATGAATTAAAATGTTGCATTTCTGAACGCTTGGTCCGATGCACCAACTGTGGTGTAGTAAGTTAAAAAGTTAATTAATATGTCATAATCATCCATTCTATAATCTTCAATAATTTACCTCCTAACATAATTTAAAACATAATTAAAAACTGAAATTCCCAATTAATTCTGCTGAAAGAAAAAAAAAGATAAATATTCTGCTGAAAAGGAAAAGAAAATAGCCTCAAGCATTGCTCCAATTTCTAACGAAAAACAACCTCATCTGGAAAGCAGTGAGCAAATGACATTAAATTTGGAAAATGATTACATTAGGCCGCGTGATCGTTAGTGTTTAAAAATCCACAAAACATTATAATAAGACTAAATGAAAAAAAACAAATTATAAAGTTAAATTCTCGAACAGTAAAAATTGCTCACTTACATTCCGCAATTAAACACGACATAAAAAAAACAACTGTACATTGCATTGGAGTGAAATACTCTGGCTCGGCGTTCAGAAAATGCAAGAATACATCATCAAAAAAAAACAAACTCACCGTATGGGGGTGTACACTCAGGTTTATTCATTGGTTATTAACAACATTTCTGGTTATTTACAATCTCCTTCATCTTTGTACCAACAATATCTTTAAGTCGTTGATGCTGTACATCACACCTCGGATGATTGGGTACCAGAATTGGTGCTCAAAATTTTAATATCCAGAGACACACAAAACTGGCCCCATATCCGTTCACAAAATCGACTGGTCCTCACAATCTCTACCAAAATCTTTTAAAAGAATCAGAAGAAGCGTCCCGCAATCTGTGGTGCAGCTCCTTATATCTCCTGTTGTGTGTCGTTTGGCTTCACTTTACTTCTTTCCTTCACCTCCCTTGCCAGATCCCCCTATGTCTTCTTTTTAGCTGCTTTTTCTCTCCTTAATTGATTTCATCCAGGCTCATCACAGCCCTTCCCTGCAACCGTGACCTTTTTCTTCCCGTCGTGGGAGGAGTCCGAATTCCCCTGTGCTCGTAAATTGGGGGTGCGTCAGATACATCCTGTCTTCGTTCTCCTTTGCCAAAAACTGCTGCTTCTCTTTGCGCGGCCGGACGATTCCATTTAGTTTTCTTCGTGAAATCGGGGAAGGGAGAGGCGCTGGACTTAGCGAATTTTCGTAGAGTGTTCAGTGAAGTTTCATGAAGTCATGTACCCACCACACATATTATTATAGTACCGTCTTAGTAGTTAAAATTGTGCTACAAGTAGTTATTTTTGTTTTTATTTTTCGATGATAAATATGCATTTGAAAATGTGTTCTTTTTTCTGATTTTTACAAGTTCGTGAATATCGTACTTCCAACTAAGAAAACAAGTATTATTCTAACTCTCACCAAAAAACCAATGCAGGATTCTTAAAATATACATCTTAAGCTTTAAAATGATGTATAACATAGCAACATAACTTCAATCTGAATTTTTGACCAATTGGTTTCACTTTTCATGGAATGGCCCAGGTGTCAAATTTGGTAATTGTACACATGTATATTGTCTGGCATATAATATAATTAAAAATATATTTAACTCATCAAACAATTAAGTTATGACAAGCCTTGCTAAAATTGCAAAATGGATATTTTGGAAGTGAAATTTTTATGCGAGGGCTTTGAAATTCTGATCCGAAACTTTTTTTTTTTGTGAAGGAAATGAAGTAGTTATTTTTAATTGTTGCCTGAAACAATGAAAATTGGCAATAACTATTGAGTTATTTTTGTTAATGAATGCAATAAATTAGTTTTACAGCTGTACTCGCACATATTTGTGGATTTTGGGCGTTTTAAACTCTTCGAATAATGCAGGTTTTCGAATTTATTCGAAATTCTTTTATTCAAGCCAGGTCATCAGCGTATTCCATCTTGATCAGCCTTGAAATTTGTTCAACTTTTGTAAATTATATTAACTTCGTAATTACTGCATTTTTCTTTTAATTGTTCTGACAACAATTGAAAAGCGGATTGTAAGTATTAGTTTTCTCGTTGTTAATATTTTTTTCTTCATTAAAATATACCATGTTTTTGAAACAGAAGCTTAAGTCAGGAGCAGAAAGAATAAGAGCATGGACTGAAAGAAAACCTGCTGGTAAAGTGAGAGTTCAGAGAAAATAAAATGAAGATATATTTTTCACTTCTATCGTGGATCTTTACAATATTACTTTTTCTAATTATATTTTTTTCTAATTATTATTATGATTGTAAACAGTATGTATTTGACAAAGAGTAGTGCTGTTTCAAAACATAGATAAATACAGCTAGTTAAAAATAGAGGTAAAATTTGTAATTACAAATCTCCTTACTACTTATAATCAATTTTAAAATACATTTCACGCATTACTCCAGGGGTGGCCAACCTGCGGCGCGCGTGACACAATGTGGCACGGCGGACTAGTACCAGTGGCATACGAAGACTTTCGAAAAAATTCTAAAATTGAGGGGGAATGTTGATCTCAAAAATATTGATAAAAACTAAAACCCTTACACTGATAAGTATAATGATATTATAACGATTAAGTGTCAGGAGGCTGGCTTACAAATTGTCCGAACTATAATAAAGTCCTTAGCGTCTGACATCCAACGAAAGCTGTGACACTACAGATAATGCTTTGTAGAGCATATTTAACAAGAATGAAACTTTCAATGCTGCAGAATGGATTCTTGATCTGCAATAGTTTCAGTTACGGGTGATGAAATTAAAAAAAAAAAAAAGCTAACTCTGCATTTAAAATTAAGAAACCAGATTGTTTAAAATTCGGTATGGTTGCACAAATGAAGACCCTTAAATTGTTTTTGTTACGCTACTGGAAAGTTGTTTGGGGAAAAATCTTCAAAGTGTCATTCCATTATCTATCACAAAGTCCTTGTGCCAAGGAATAAGACTTTTCCTCTATTGGTGACCCTGTAGAGTTCGCTGTATTAACAAAGGACGAATTAGAGCTCTAAATGTTTTGTGTACTTCTCCCAGGAGTTACTCCTTCATTGAAATGTGCGCTAGCTATCCAAAGCAAAAATAGTCATAAGATTTCAGAGTTTTACGCATTGTGTTTTTTTAAATATCTGGAAAAAAAGCATGGAGGACTTGCTACTTAGGAATGAAGAATAGCAATTGAATTTAGCTATTCATCTCTTATAATCCGGTGTTTAAGTAATTTAAATACTAGATTGTACAGGAAAAAAGCTTCCTACACCAGTATAAGCCATCTACATTCTTTTATAATGAAACTTCGGTTTCTTTCTCTTTATTTTGGAGAAAAAAGAATAAAACATTTAAAATTAATATTGAAACTAGCAACTCAAATGTAATAATTTTCCAATGATATAAATTTATGATAATGATAGAAAATTTTACACCTATTTTAAGTATTCCTTTAGTGTTTGGTTTGATGATTTTCAAGGACGGTGAAAAAATGCTAATCTTTTCCAATTCTTTGTCTTTTTCTCTGCAGTACACTACTTCTTACCCTCCTGAAATCTAAATCTTAATTACTGACCCAAGTAGCACAAATAACCTTTAAACGTTTTATAAACGTTTTTAAGCGGTTGTTACAACGTTAATAACCATTTCACAACCTTTAATAAACGACGTGTGCTACTTGGGTGACCTTTTGCATTGGTAATCAAATATAAAAGCTTACTTCAACAGAAACTCATCCACGTTTTTAGAAATTTGGAAATTTATACCAACAAAATTTTTCTCTCATTTACATACTTTAGCCGACTGGTGCTGTTGTAGATTTGATTCAAAATACATTTCTAGACAAATATTTTTTGTTATGAATGCAAAAAAATTTAAATACCGTTGAACATTAATTGATAGCACTTAAAACAATTAAGCTTATTAGGATTCTCAAGAACTATTCCTAAAATTAAAAACTTTTTCAAAAAGATACAGATTCAAACCACATTGAGTACAGACTGTTTAATTTTTAGAATAGAATGTTTCATGTTATTTGTTTCTATTTTAAGCATAACCCAACTGACAGAACCTATAAAAGTGTTTATTAATGATAACACTAAAGTTCGTACTTGTTTTATCTGTATTATCATTTTAATTGCAATTACTAAGATATATGAGAAAAAATGTTTTATTCGTCAGAGAAGTCATTTTACATAGTCAGCCAACAAATAATCCATTTTTGACTTTTTAAACATCTTCAGTTTGCCTGAAAAATGCAATGTGGCACGCTGAACTTTTTCTCTCCAAATAGTGGCACTCTCCCTAAAAAGGATGGCAATCCCTGCATTAGTCAATTAAATTTAACAAGCACGGATTAAATATTAGAATGCACTTTATTTTATTGAGATAGTAAACAGTACATTGCAAAAAATAAACTTGCTTTTACAGTATAATACTGGCAGCAGACGTTCCAGTTTAAAACTGTAAAAGCACATTAATAAATGGTAAAACTAGCTATTTTAGTTTTTTGTCGTAAAACTAGCAATTTTACGATTTATTACTGCAAAATTAGCAATTTTACAGTTTATTACTATAAACAAGAATTTCTACAGTTTATTACGGTAAAGTAGCAATTTTACAGTTTACTACTGTAAAATTAGCAATTTACAGTTTATTACTGTAAAATTAGCCGTATTATATAGTAAATCAACATCTATTTTTTGCAGTGTATACGTTGCCAGAAGAATACTATATTTCAAAACACAGATAAATACAACTAACAGCTTTTCGCCGAAATTTTAACGATCAAAGATCACAAAGCCATCATTACAGTGCTCTGTGGGGAAGCTTGAGCTGCTCAAAGAATCGATCTGAGCTACAGATGGGCACTTGGTGAGAGTTCTTTTCATTGGATTCTTCGATATCAAGGTAAAGAAGAAATCCCAAGTGGAATAGGGTGTTTTGGCTTCCAGTTCTTATCAAATTAGGACTCCGTAATAGCACTTTGGAGCGTTTTTATTCTTGTTTTGTTGTGTATTGTTGCTGTTATTTGTTCTTCAGAGATAGAAAAGAGGCAGATCACCCTTTACAGAAGTATTACGTTTCTTTGAGCTCTTAAGACTTTGTTCTAATCGGAGCTTTTCAAATAATTCAATAGAATGCTCATAAAATTAGAAGAACTTTTTGCTCCTTTATCAGCAATACAATAGTCGCAAGAATTTTGAAAGAAAGTATTGAAACTGCGTTTAATGTACTATACGAAATTTACTGTTTTTAAATCTGTGCACGTATTTCACAGTATAAGAAAATTCCGGAACGTTACTGGTTATTTCCCGGCAACGTTCCAAGATTTCACAGGCTTTCACCAGTTTCCTGCGAAGAACAATGGTATTTGTTCCACTTAAACTGTCAGAAACAATGTTTATAGCTATATATTATATACCTTGACCAATAATTTATCATACAACTTTTTAAAAAACATTAAAAAACCATTTGTTGTTGTAGTTCCAATTAATTTTGAGGAATTGAGTGTAAGGTATTTAGAACCTATCACAAGCATAAAAGTTGTACCAATGTTACTGCCGGCAAAAAAAAAAGAAACTTAATGGACTTCGGGCACTTTTCTTGCTGATTCTTAATGACCCCTTGAATCCAAATATGATCAGTGTGTTTCGCTATTAAAACTGCTTTTTCAATTGGACCCTCCCCAAACCTTTTTTTTTTTTCTTTTTTTTTTTCAACTTTCGACACATTTATAGTCATTGTATTTATCGAGAGAAGAACTGGGCGAAACATCAACGGTTAACATTCTTCTGAAAGGCGTAGTGGTAAAAATCTCAGAATCATGTACATTTAAGCATTTGAGGCTGGCTGGGAGACTCGGGGAGGGGGGAGGGGATTCTTCCCTAAATTATTTTTAAGCAAATAAAACGCATTTTTTTTTTTTTTTTGGAAACGTTTGTTTTACAATTTTTTCAGTTTTTCCCGCTGTAAAACCAGATCATTGAACTGAATCCTATGAACATCATGTCCAAGAAATTTTTAAGTTCTAAAAAAAATATATTTAAAAAAGTTTTTAAACGCCGCATGTTGCATACGAGTCACATCGCAAATTCTCAATTTAGGAAGTTCCCATATTCCTTATATTTGATATCCTTTGATCAAGTTTCATTCACAGTTGCAGTTAAGAATAAAAATGGAGATTTTGTAAGCTTATAGTATAGCATATTATATTTATATTAATAGGTGTAAACCATCTCCATTGGTTATCCATACATACTTCTATTTTTATATACTATGGTATGACATAATGTGTCTAAATTTTGTCAACTATCATCTTTGTTATACCAGTTTTAAGCTACATAATCTGCAATAGGAGCGATTGAAGTTTTAACAGTAAGTAAAAAATGTTAAGAATCCAAATCCTTATATTTCTTTCATGTCATCAAAACACAAGTTAACTCTTTCATCCCAAACTGGATTTATGTTTATTCAAAAACGCCGAAATCAAACCAAAGTTTATAAAATATTTCCAATTCCAGAAGTTTGATTTCTCCAGCATCTACCTTTTAAAACCTAGCATGTTCTCTTCCCATTATTCTTCAAAATTTTCTTGAACTGGCAACCTACAGAACTGCCATCGTTTGACAGAGAAATTTGCATTTGCGTGCGAAGGCACAGTTTCTTGAAAGAGCCTTTAAGCAACGGAAAACAGCGGATGTGTGACTTCAGACGGTTTAAAGCAATTCCTTAAATGAGTCTAACGTATTTAGGTACTTTTACATTTAAATCATAAGTTATTTTTAGTAAGAAAACACTCAAAGTGAAATACGTCCCGCATAAATTTTGAAGCAATAAGAAACATTAATTAAATTTATAAAATATTAACGGAAAGGTTATTTGTTTGTTAAGACATATAAAGAAAAACGTTTTAAAAATGTATTAAGAACGTCAAAGTTACACGCATTGATGAGGAAATTAATGATATCAAAGAATGTAGTGAGTGTGGAAGAACAGTTGAGAAATTAGTAGGCTTTTGAGATAATGTTATTAACATAATTGTTTCTCGAAAAAATTGATAAGGTTTTTTCATCGTGATTGCTTTCTTGAAGGTCTTCTTGTAAGTCATCTGCTAAGTTGATTGGAAGCTGGGGAGGAAGTGTCAAAGAAGCTGATAGCTATAAAAGAATATTTGAGAAGTTCATAGGCTAGAAAGGTAGTCCTGCTGACTTTGTTGTGTTTTAAGGAAACTGAAAAAGTGGGATAATCAATGACTAACGCACCTCTTTTTTTTCAAGAGCATTAGTAATACGCGAAGCTTGAAAATATTTATCTGCATAAATATTGATGTCTAGAGTTTTACTTAGACGAAAGAGGCACTTAGATCTGTGTCGGATAAGAGGGTATGTAAGAAATCTACTCGTCATAATACCCGCCTAGCTATTCGCCATCTAACCCCATTCTGCAGTTTTCGTTTTGAGTTTGATTTTCAGTACCGTAAGCTATCGTCAGCATCCTAAACCACGCATGGTTTTTTCATAATAAATTGTACTTTTACAAACAGCTAATGGAGGGAAAAAAACACTATCTTTAACCCGTTACCCCGTAGTGTGTCGCTTTATAGATCACCTCTTTTCAGACCCCTCACTGAAAATAATACCTTTTTTTTAAATTCTTACTGGCTGATTTCCTTCAAGCACGTCATTTAGGGGGGTCAGGGAGATCAATTGCCCCCCCCCCTGTCTTTGATAAATCAATATATTTACATATAAGTGGGCCTGTTTTTTTATATTTTCCGATAAAATTGCATTATGTTTGTACACTTTGCCACCCCACTCCCCCTAGAAAAACTTGAAATGACGGCCCTGGTTTCCTTATACATGGAGCTACACCCCTAAAAAAAACTTATGAATCCATCACTTCAAGGTCAGTCCAGGAGGTAACGTCTAAAATTTGTCCTGTTGCAGATTCATAACGTAGGGCAGATTTATAGCGAAATTCTGCGTACGACGGATCTTTTTTTATGTATATTATACTTTTCTTCAGCTGATTTTAATCAGACAAAAACTTTGCTCTCAATTTACAAAATTGGTATCTTCAAAGATAAGATTAGCGAAAGGTTACCTACTTCTTCACTGACAGAAAGTACCAGCTATCTATTTATAGATCATTTATGATTTCAACTATGAAATACTGTAAGTGAATAAGACTTTATCTTTACTCTATTTATGAAGTATAATATGTAATTAAAAAAAAATTTCACAAATGCTCCTTTTAAAATAATTTCAGTGCTAACTGGTTCAGTAAATCCTTACATTAAAAGATCAAAAAATTACGTCGACAAGCATGAAAAGACTATCTTACCGGTTAGAGCTTGCAAAACAGTCCGCTCTGACCTCACTTGCAGTAAACTTCAATTTTTAACATTTTAAAATCAAAAAGTATTTTGTCATTTGCTTATATCTGTGAAAAAATCACACATATTGTAAATTTGTCATCTTACCCGATTCGTCATCTTAGCCTCCTTTACTCCATAATAAATAACTCTTTCATGAATAAACACAAAACCTAAATATTCCGAGCAAAATCTCAAGAACCCAAGGTCTGTATTAGAAACCCAACATCTTGCGACAAAATCCAAGCCCTAACAGCTTATCAAGAAAATTATATGCTGTTCAGAGTTTAAATTTCTTTCTCTTTAATTTACCTCTATATTACTCATTAAAATCATGCAATGAAATCCAAAATTACTCAGACAGACTGTTTACGCGAGTTTGATTTTAGCTTTAGTCAAATTTTAACAAATAGAATTATTGAATTTAAATGAAACACTCGAGCTGGAAATAATAGCATTTAGTTAAACTACAACCGAAAGAAATATCTAGCTCGATGTTGCGTTTTAGCCAAATGGCATTTGTGTGCCCGAAAAATACTTGAAGCATAAAATTATAATGAGAACGTTTTACGAATCTTAGAATATTCAATCTTTTCGAATAGCTTTATGACTTGGAAAACGACGGAGTGGCCATTTTAAGAAGCAGGAGAAACAGATTGCAAAATAAATTAAACAGAGGAACATACAGTTAAAACAGCAATAGCAGAAACGTGTGTTTTTCTTCACCGCCCATAATAACTGCTTAAAATTCCTT